>JAMKQA010079148.1:0-12814 GCA_024699735.1 Posidonia australis
CCTTGCTCTTCCCACTTCTCTATCCCCGAGAAGCTAGAGCCCTTTGCTTTTGTTGCTTTTACAGAAGTCAGAGTTTTCCCTCTCACAGAGATCGATTACAACAGCAATTACACAATGAAATCTCGTGAGGAGAATGGAAATGAAAATAATAAACAGTATTACAAGTATTTCTCAATGGTTGCATTATCAGGCTTTGTACGGGTCGTATTTATAGCCGTAGGATTGCCTCGAGATGTGTCTAACGTCTATAAAATGGTCGTAAACGGCTACTTCAACGGTATGCCGTTTTGGCCTCGATATGCCAAAAATAATCTTCAATCTGCAATCCACGAGTAAAACGGTATGCTGAAAAATCCAACGGTCTACCGTTTTCTCCTGAAACGGTATACCGTTTTATGACGGTATGTCGTTGTTTCGCATTGTCTTCATTTTCTCATCTGCTCCGGAGTTCCGCTGCTTATGCCGTTTTTTACTGAAACGGTATGCCGCTCCATCTACGATATGCCGTTTTCAGTTCTTCGTTTGTTCTTGCGGAGCACCATTGTTCATACCGTTTTTCACTGAAACGGTATGCCGATTCTGTCTCCGGTATGCCATTTCTGATACTTTGAATAAACACTTGTATACAATTTGAAACTATACAGAAAACACTATATAATCTTTTTCATCCTTTAATATTTATGAAAATATACACTTATAAGTTATCATCAAAATTAATGCATTATTTCTAACAATTTTGACCATTATGCCTTTGCGATTTTGTATCTTGATGCATGGTGAATGGATTTCAGTTTTGTTTGTTGGGTTTTGCAGTAGACTCGAGGGTCTACATCTTATATTTTATGCAAGATTTTCGGTGTTTGTTTAGTTGGTCCGATTGGAGGTTTTAGTTGGGGTGATTTTCGGACTGTAGTATTCTAGCCGTTTTCTATTTTTCATAGAATTCGGCATACCAAACCATTTCGGTATGCTGTTTCTCTGTCAGATTAGGTCCTCTGGTCGAAATTCGATCCTCCGATTTTAGACGGTAGCCCGAATCAGGAGATTTTGGTTGATCGAATCATTTTCAGTATACCGAATTTGGCCTGAGTGTTGACCGTTGACCTGATTCAGTCGACCGATCTAGATCGGCCTACCAAACCAGGGGTTTTCGACATGCCGAATCTGGGCCCAAATGCTTTTGTAAAATATGCTTTCCGAGGGTTTCCGGATTGGTTTGTTTTGTCCCATTGAGATGAGATTGTAGGCCATCAGTGATGGTCCCTTGGGACACCTAATGTGCCGTTTTGTCGAAGTTTTAGAAGAGTTTTCAAAGATATGAAAATCGTTTCGAAAATGATTTCAAAGAGATGAGTTGGCAGATTTGGAAAATAGTTTTTTGTGTATGGGCCGAGACAGTGTGGGACCGTATTGTCAGGACCAAAAAATGTGACTACATTCTCCAATGGTCGGGCGCGACTCCCTGGTTGAAGTCGGGGGCCGAGATACCCGAGACTAAGGGACGTCGAGTCCCAGAAGTATGAGACTCCTTGACAGTCGGTTGGAGGCTAGGGTTGTGCTTCGGGGGTTGATGTGTCTTGTGGCATGATGGAGAGATATGATACTCCTACTGTCGCTGTGAGCACTGAGGCTCGGGTGTTGTCTGGTGTGAAGGTATGAAACTCCCTCTTGAGCACCATGTGTAGAGGACGTTGTGAGGAGGCGTACCCTGTGGTGGCCAGTGCGGGTTAGACACGTGCCCCATAGCTGGTAGCGTCTTGAGAGACAAGACAGCCTTCCCAAGGAAGGGTTGGCTTTGTGAGGGTTCTCCAGGTAGGGAGAATCGCAGGACGGTGATCTCTCCTGCACAGGGTGGCTTCACCGTAGCAGTGCCGAACGCCATGGTCGTTCCTCGGTGAATTGTGGCTAGAGTTTGGTTGCCTAGCGCCGGGCTTCCCGACTCACTATGTGTGGTTTTGGCCATTAAAGGCCATTGCTTGTGGTTTTGGACTGGTAGAGCCCCGGTTGTGGTTTTGGCTGGTGTGGGCTTGGTATGTGAGGTTTTGAGAAAATGACTTGCGAAATGAATTTAAAAGAAAATCAATTATGGTTTTGTTTTCTGTCGTTTTTCCTTAGGGTGCGTACTGGGTGAATTTTGTCACTTATGCGTTTTTCCTCGTGTTTTTGGTTTGCAGGTGCAGGCATGTAGAGGTCTAGCGTAGTGCATATAGATCGGAGTCTCCTAGTTGCACACATAGGTTCCTGATGGTTAAATATTTTCTGTTTGGCTTTAATTTTCTCGTAATTTAATTTGTTTAAATTATTGTGGAAAATGCAGGGCATTACATTTCTAGATGAATCGTATATCTAGAGTGATGGACTTCATCAAGCAGACTATTCTTGATCTCTTCTTCTCGAGGCACATACAATCGCAGGACATACCTCAACCCACCATCTACTGCAACTAAGAAGTGAGGTGCATCCCTAGCTTCCAGCTTTCTCCAAATCTCTGGCACAAAGGAATTCAATTGCTGAGCGGCAACAATGGCCTCCACGATTTTAGGATGAAAAGATAAATTCATCAACAAAACTCTAGCAATTCTCTGAGACTGTCTCTGAGGTTTGCACACACTACTTCCTTCAGCAATTTCCATTCTCGGATCATCAAGCTGGCTATGACATGAGTGCATCAGCTCAAAGCATTAGCAACTACATTGCTTTCCTTAGGTGGTATGACAGACTGAAATCAAAATCCTTGATGTACTCCACCTAACACCTCTATTTCAGGTTCAGATCTTTCTACGTGAAGATGTACTTCATGCTTTTGTGATCTGTGAACACCTCATACTGTTCGCTATAAACATAGTGTCTCCAAATCTTCAAGGCATAAATAATAACAGCCATCTCCAAATCATGGGTGGAATAATTCTTCTCATGATCCTTGAGCTGGTGTGAGGCATACGCCACCATCCTACCATACTGCATCAAAACACAACCCAAGCTAGTCCCACAAGTATCACTATAGACTGTGAAACTACCACTCCCAGACGACAAAGTCAAAACTAGAGCTGAAACCAGACAAGTCTTCAACTCATTGAAGCTCTCCTCGCATTGCCAATCCCAGGAAAAGTGCATTTCCTTCCTGGTCAATCTGGTCAAAGGTGCAGTAATCTTAGAGAAATCCTAGATAAATCATCGATAATATCCTGCCAAATCGAGAAAACTCATGATTTCTGTCATAGTCTTTGGTTTGGCCCAACTTCTAACCACCTCCACCTTAGCTGGATCTACCTTGATACCTTTCCTTGATACAATGTGACCAAGGAAAGACACCTCTTCCAGTCAAAACTCGCACTTAGAAAACTTGACATAGAGCTGATACTGCTTCAAGGTCTCCAATACGGTCCTCAAATGCCTTTGATGGATCTGAATGTCTAAAGAATATAACAATACATCATCCACAAAGATCACCACAAACTGATCTAGGTAAGGCCTGAACACTTTGTTCATCAGCTTCATAAATGCTATTGTTGCATTAGTCAACACAAATGACATGACCAGGAACTCATAATGGCCATACCGAGTCCGAAAAGCTGTCTTATATACATCTAATTCCTAGATCCTGAGTTAATGATATCTAGACCTCAAATTAATCTTGGAAAACATTGAGACTCCCTCAACTGATCAAACAAATCATCAATCCTGGGCAATGAGTACTTGTTTTTGATAGTGATCTAATTCAACATTCGGTAGTCAATGCACAGTCAAAGTGAACCATCCTTTTTCTTGACAAATAGTATCAGTGCTTCCTAGGGTGAAACACTAAGATGAATGAATCCCATGTCCAACAGTTCTTGCAATTGACTTCGGAGCTCTTTCAACTCAGCAAGTGTCATCCTGTATGAAGCCTTCGAAATACGTCCTGATCCTAGCACCAAATCAATCATGAACTCCACCTCTTAGTGTGGAGACATCCCTGATAGTTCCTCTGGAAAAACGTTTGGGTACTCATTGACAACTAGAAGATCTTGTACCCTAAACACAAGTGAAGAAGACACTGTTACACAAGCCAAGTAGCCCACACAACCTCTTATCAACTGGCGACAGGCCTTCATGGCTGAAATCACCTTCTTAGACTCACCAGGTCTAGTTCCTTTCACTATGCACTAGCCTTGGCCTGGACACTCTACCAAAACTCTTCTTTTAGCACAATCAATCACAATGGCATGTTGTGCCAACCAATCCATCCTTAGGATGACATCATATTCCTGCATATCCATCAAAATCAGGCTAACCTAAAAAAATTTGTCTCTCAATTGAATATCCACTGGTCTCAAATATCCCCACACTAGATTGTGTTCTCCCAGTAGAGTCACCATGTCTAGGTGGAATGCCAATCTAGTTGATCTGGTCCTGATATTAGTAAACGACTCAGAAATGAAGGAAAATGAACTCCCTAAGTCAAACAAGATTAAAGCCATCAGGTCAACTACAAGAAAAGATCCTAACATCAACACATCATAACCATAATCATAATCATAGTCATATCAAAATATAGTGTCGATTACATTTAGGATCCATCATACAGGACAGATTCAAATTACAAGGCCATAACTAATTCTCACCTTCTACAACATTTCCTGATGGACCAACATCTAAGGCAACAATAGTAAACACCCTACCCTTTGTAGGCTGACGAGGTACATCCTCAGCTAGCTTTGGCAAATTAGGACAGTCCCTCTGAAAGAGTCCAAACCTCCCGCAGTTATAGCATACAATGCCTTCGAGGTTCTTCTGCCTACACTAGCACTATGCTGCTATGTGCTTCTTCTTGCCACAGACGTAGCAAGATCCACCCTTCTAGCCACTGCTCGAACCATCACGGCTGAAAACAACACCTTCTTTCCTGCTAGTAGCTAACTGCTCTTTTTGCTTCTTTCCGAAGCTACCAAAACTCAGCACTCCATAAGTAGAAGGTTGCAAGGTGAACTTCTTCCCCTTGTCACTCTTGGGGTATTCTTCCTGGAACAATCTGCGTTCTTCCTCGTAGCGGCTTGCAGGCTCTATGATGTCCATCAAGGTCTAACATCAGAAGCCGATAACTCTCGATCGAAGTGTTGGATTCAATCCCTCCACAAATCTCTTGGCTCTATTCTTCTCTGTGACAACAACTTGAGAGAATTGCTCTTGTATACACGACAACATGCAGTTCATGTTTGAATTTAATATTAGATCCACAATAATTAAACTAATTGTGTTTAGATTTGATATATATGTATAATACATACGTTTACATATAACACAGTAGGTACACAACACGAACTGATCGACTGATTTACATCTATGTTGGGATGTAAATAGGTTCAACCCCGATATAACACGTGAATATGTAATGTCAACTCTAGGAAACTCCTCAATAAATAAAGGTTCTCCTCAAGAACTTGTTAAGGTGAGATATCTTAATACCACTTGGCTAGGTGTTTTACTTAACTCCTCAATAAATAAAGGCTCTCCTCTATGGCAAATCCTGAAATCTTGTTTTGGTATTCTCAATTGTTTCTCTTCCTCCCAGATTCACAATGGTATAAATACTAAATTTTGGGAAAATAAATGGTGGAATGGAGTGAAATTAAAGTTTCACCTTCCTGAACTATTTAATGCAGCCAGATATAAAAAAGTTTCTTTAAAGGATATCATGAAAATCTATAGGTCTGACTTCTATAAACTATTTGATTATTCTAAGATATCTTCAGCTAATCTTTCACTTCTTCAAACCCAGGTAGAAGTGCTTGACTCCATACTCCAATCTGTCTCTTTGGTGCCCGATGAAAACACCCTGCTTTGGCTACCAAACCATACTAATATTTTTTCAGTAAACTCTTATTACAAAAGTTTAAATGATGGAGGCATGCGTTTCTCCTTATACAGCAATATTTGGTGCAAATGGATACCCTTAAAAGTAAAGTTGTTCTCTTGGTTAATACTAAACAACAAAAACTTGACTAAAGATAATCTTGCCAAAAGGGGTTGGAATGGTTCTTGTACCTGTATTTTCTGCAATATGCAACATGAAACTAATATTCATTTGTTTAAGAATTGTCCCTTCATATGGCATATTTGGAGATTTTTTCTTATCACAGATTTATATCCTGGATTCTTTAATATTGTTGATTTGTTCAATTATTTGCCTCTACTTAGATTCAAGTTAAATATGAGGGGCTGGGTTGTTTTGCTCCATATCACCCTCTGGCTAACTTGGAAGCAAAGAAATAATAGAATTTTCAGAGATAGTAAAAAAACTCATGCAATTATTCTTTTTGAAATTATTTCTACTATGCATCACTAGATATATACTTATGCAATAGGATTTGAAAAAGATGAAATCCTTCACTCTATCTCGTCCATGCACAATACGTGGACCAAGGAACTTACCCCAAACAATCCTACCTCTCCCAGGGGATCTATTGAAGCTCCTCAACCTCATCTTACAGATCGGGATCTCAATATGCCTAGTTCCTCTGGCACAGGGAACGATGCTTCTTAAAACTTGTTCTGTCTTTTTAATTTTTGGTAATTTTCAGGGACTTCGTACTCTGATTATGTTTAGACTCTAAATGTGCAATTTTTGATATGGTGATAAATGAAACCCTGCATTCCATTCAAGAAGAAATCTGGACTTGTAATATTTCCATCCTAGGTTTGTAATAATCTTGAACTTGTTGTACCCTTGCCAATGGTTTTCATGTTAGGGGCTAAATCATATTAATGCTACCGTTATCAAAAAAAAACTCTAGGAAACTCATGTTTTCCCAGTGCATTGTGTAACTCATGCAATTACTATGGTAAGATACATAAATCGGCATTTGATTTGCACTCTCTGTAAATTTTCATACAATAGACTTGTCAAACCAGCCATATTGCTGAAAACTAAAAGTACGCCCCTTCTTTGTTTACCATAACATTAGTGGCACTTCAACCAATTCTTCCATAAAACGAACGCTAAGGGAGGGTGATTGATAGGAGAGGAGAAAGAAAATATTAGCAATATACTATTAAGAGATGCATAATCAAACTACAAAATCAAATTAAATTAAACCAATTTTTACGATTTAGTCTGGTTTATCTATAAACAACAATTCAATTTGATTCAAGAATTTTATAAGTCAATGAGATTGTTTGATTCAAATTGAAAGTCAATTATACCTATACGCATATATATCATTAAATTAAACACCCTAAGTATAGGTATGAATTTATATTTTTATTCTAAGTTAAAATTGATAAGAGACAAACAAATATGTCTTTAGAATATTGTTGTTATAATATTATTTTTAACTTTCCTTTAAAACTATATTCTAAATAACAAAAACATAATACTTAATATGAGTTGCATTTTAGTTAATTATTGAACAATATTTTATTTGTTTATACCTTATAGATCATAATTAAAAAATAAACAACAAACCATCGATCAAATCAAAAAAATAAACAACAAACCATCGATCAAATCAAACCAACCTAAAACTTAACTTTCAATTCGATTTAGGGTCCGTTTAGTAGAATTTTTAGACAGCTTTTGAAAATGTAACTTCTCTTCGTAAGTTATAATAGTCTAATAGTTCTACCAAGCACTACCAACTTATTAGAAGTATGTAACTTTTGAAACAGTAATTCCTTTATCTTTCAAAAATTGGATTATGACAACTTCTTGTTAGAAACTAACTTTTACATTTAAATTCAAAACCTAAAATTTTACCAAACGGACCTTCAATTTCAACAATTATAAAGTTTGTTTGATTTCAATTTCTTACAAAATGATTAATGCTATTTAGTTTATGGCTTTATACAAATTCGAACCAAAATAATACACACCCCTGATGATAGAAATTCATTGGAAATTTCCAACTTCACATTAGGAAACTGCAACGGGGAAAATTTTGTTTAAAACTCTTTGCAATTTTTTTCTAATTGAAGTGCAATGGAGTATTTCACTTTGAAATGCAGTTGGAAACAACATTACATTTATAATTTTTCATTTTTTTAAGACTACTTGTATTTAAAATTCTCAATGGCAACAATGAACCACTTACTTTAGAATTTATATGAAGTGAGTGCTGCATCAGCGTGCTTCAGCATTTCCATCAAGCTAATACCCAAGCCCGTCGAATTTCATTACCAATGTCTCACCGACACCAACATGGACAAGACAGAACGAGGCTGTAAGTATTTCAGAATAATCGTTTGTCAAATGATTACTACATAAGCTCTCTCGGTATAAGAATTGGAGGCTTCCCTAAAACTCCAATTGTTTAAAAAAAAACTAACCATCCCAAACCCAGACATGACATTCACAACCCAATTTGATAGTGCATTCTGCACTGTCAAAACCTAAACAAAAAGCCAAGCCAAGCAAATGAGCAATGAAGTTCCTTGTTGAACTTTTACAGCAACATGAGAGTAGTAACAGAAGAAAGGAGAAATAGTGAAGTGAACAGCTTGCGTCTACTAAATAAACTAGAAGCAGCTGACTTGGAATGAATACGTTGTGGCCTGAAAATGCGAAATCATGGAGCAATGTTAAGACATGGAGATTATAAAAGAAGCAGAAATTAAATTCATGTCAAGGGATTTTTTTACATACGTCTGCTTATAGCTCAGTTCACCACAAAACAGGGCATTATCTGGCAAGGGGAGCTCAGTTTTGCTAGAAGAATCCTCAGGGTTGACAATTTTAATATACACTTCCTGTCCAAGGTACCATGTGTCGAGATTTTCCGTACGTAGATTCCATATGCCAACATTGTCAAGAGACACTAAGATGGCAGTCCAAGCACCAGGGAAAACCTGGAAATACGAAACAAGCATAAGACAAAATATAGAGGAAATGGCTGCAATTAGGTTCCATTTTATTGCATTTCTAGTTTCATTCAAATTTGGTAAGACAAAATAAGCACCAAGTCACAACGGCAAGATGAAAACATTTTTCTTAGACACAAGAAACCAATAAAGTATAGAAGAACAGAGGAACTGAACAAAAAAGCATTTCCCATGGAAACAAAGTCACAAAATATAAACAGATTATATTTCACCAAATGTTATTGTTGTCAATGTACTTAAAAAACTTCCAAAAATCTAGAATTTTAAAAAAATGACAAATTTGAAAGCAATCGCTTCAACTTAATTTCAGATAGTATTATTAAAAGTTTGCTTTCAAGCAAATACCCAGTCAGGGGCTCATATGAATTTTTTTTCCATGGGGCTAAAATTATTGAAATCAAGACAAAATCCTATACAGGGAAAATTTTTAACAATCCCTAGAGAGAATATCAAATCAAATATATATATATTTTTTAAAAACAACATTTTGGGCATTGTCGTAACAAAGTCACCAACATTTTCCTTCTTTAAGAAAAGTGAAGGTAAATGGTAGAAAGATTAGTGGGATAATGAGTTTGATATTGATTTAGCACACTTGCACAGTAACATTCTATTTTGCTGTTTTTAGGGTATTATACAATTAGAATGAGCTCGACCTCATTTTGCTATCAACTTTTAAACACAAGCAAAACAACTAGATTCATCATTTATTGTTTTTTTTCATGACTCTTTACATGCCTATTCCCTTTTTTTAATATAGAAATGCAAGTGGCCAAAACCACCAAGAAATACATAAATTTATTAAATATCCTAAATTCCTAACCGGACCTGACCCCAGCCCACCACCATTTCCTTCTGCCCCAGTTTAATAAGGATATTATTGTCGAAGTCTAGTGCTTCTCATGGTTACTCTCTTTGGATGATATAACAGATGCTTTATGCTTGCTAAAGATGTCCGTGTTGGAGGAGATTTAAGGTACACATCACTTATTTCTTTGTGTAGGCGTGTCAAGCTGCGATTTCAACAGATGGGTGCAAGTTATAGAGTTGAGGAAGCCAATGGAAGGACATCGATTGGCGTTCCCTTCTCCCTATTGGGGGAGACAAGATGATCTAATTTGTTTGCCCTGTTGCAATTTGGTGGACAGTCTGGCAGGGAAGAAATCGAATGATTTGTTGATACAGGAAGGGTTGCTACCTAGTGCTTGAAAAAGATTCCTCTTCCACTTTAGGTATGGCTAGTTGTTGCTGGTTTGAACGTCCTAACCTAACTAATTGATGGCTTTTGACTACTCCGAACCTGGTTTGTTTGCAGGTCCAATTTATGTCCTGTGTATAGGGTAACAATGCATCATTTGTAAAAAAAATTCCCTTTTTTATGCTGCTTTTGTTGGTACTTATTTACCACTCATACTAAAAGTTTTATTGAAAAAACAAGTCCAATAATTTTTCAGTCCCAGAAGCACCATACAATAGTTTTATTTCAATCCCTTTCTTGATTACCACATGTCAAATAATCCTTGATCCTATATGGACTCCATGTCCAATGATACTTCAATGGTAAAGCCTCTTCCATTACACTCATTGTCGTTTATTATGCTAAGTAAAGTTTTTTATGCTTGTTATAGTATGTAAACCATTTTTTTATTATTATACTTATTGTATCTTAGGGTCTTATGGAGAATAAATGGGCTCAAGTCATCTATTGGAACTGCTTAAATTTTTTTATATGTTTTCTCATTATTTAATCAGAGCAGTTCATCCACAATATTATAGTATTGAAATAAGTTTTATGTGCATAACAAAGTCTTCTCAACATAGCTTTTTCTAAATTTATTTCATAAATGGGTGACTTATAATCAAATCAAAGGCATAAAAGAGTTGACTCCATTTATTGACCAGAGGAAGATAGAATTAACCATTTATGATTAGTATTTAAATATTATTCAAAAGCACATCAGCAAGAAAAATAAATGTTCAATGTAATTTATTTTGGTGCAAGTGAGACTAGGGTGTCCGTTCAACCATAAAAACTTGATGTCAATAATCAGTCAAAAGAAAATGTATAAGCATACGTACCAGGAAAAGTGTTGGCAAAATACCTGAATATTTTATAGTTTTCATGAAACCGAAGAAGAGCATCCGAGGAGCAACCGAAGAAGAGAACGGCAACAGCGACGACACTAGTTGAAGAAGAGCATGGCAACAACAGCAACCAAGGAAAGCACGACAATAACAACGGAGGAGGAGGAAGAGGACCTAGAGAAGAAAAGAGAAGAGCACCCAAGGAGGAAGGAGCAACTCTGGCAAAAAAGTCAAGAGTATCGACCTTTATACTCCCATATCGACTCAACACGGTCGAGTCAAGAACAAAAAATACACTGTTTTGACACAACTCGTCGAAACTACTGTAGACACATATGAAATTTCCATGGAATTTATGTATTTCTTGCAATACATATGTATTTCTTTTGTGTAGCGTACAAACTCAACACATATCAAATAAGGAAAATGAAAGGAAACAAGCATAAGCAGAGAAGAGCACGACAACAACAGCGGAAGAGAAGGCTGAAAAGGACCGAGAGAATAGGAGAGCACCCAAGGAAGAAGGAGCAAATCTAAGAAAAAGTCAAGAGTATCAACCTTTATACTCCTGTGTTGACTCAACATGGTCGAGTCAAGCACAAAAAATACTGTTTCGACACAACTCCTCGAAACTACTGTAGACATACGAAATTTCCACCAAATTTGTGTATTTCACAAAATACATACGTATTTCGTTTCTGTAACTTACAGCCCAACACATATTAGAGAAGAGAAAGGAAACAAGCATAGAGACAGGTAGATAGACCTGAAATTTTTTTTATTATGGAAACTATGACACTTCTAACACAACATACAAGAATGAGGATAGTTTTTGATTATTAACAGGCTGACACCTAAAAAGAGACAGATTGGTACTTTATACTTCTGCACTATTATATATTTAATATGTCAGACAAATGGTTGAGAAACGGTATAAAATACAAAGACATGTTATGTGATAAAGTTTGATCCATAAGCAATGCTTAATTACATGCAAGTCAAGAATATAAAGAAATCTTTTAACTGTGTTGGTACATGGCATGATCATTTTGAGTTGGAATTATAAACTTCTCCATATAATCCCAGTTAGAGTATCAAGGAAATGATGCAGTACCTGTGTAGTGCATCTTGTAACAGCATCCCACTTATTATATGTGCCTCTACTATTTTCTGTCCATTGTCCATAATCCATCCTGTAGTCAACAGAAAGATAGATTTGGCAAAAAGTAATGGCTACCTAGGAACATTCTATGAATAATATATATACATGTGCATTAAGCAACAAAATGAACATCTGCATACCCAACAACCCAAAATGCATATCCGTCAAGATGGTAGGTCTGGACTGTGGTATCATTGTTCTGCAATACAATTTCAACGAATCCCCTGTATGTGCCATTAATTACAGAGCTTCCTAGTCTTGGTGGACCAGTAAGGGGTCTACTTGGAAAATCAAGTGAGTAAACACCTTTTATGTCAAATTCATCAGCAAGCCTTAATGGTGTTCTTGGAGGTGTATATGAGATTCCATTAAGAGTAGTACGACGCTTCCCTTTTATCATCACTGGTGGAATGTTCTCCAACATATAAGCTTGGCTCACATTGATTTGACCATATTTAAAGGAGCCTTGTGGGTTGGGACGAGCAGCACCAGCACTAACATTCATCCTGATACATATGTAAGAGAAAGGTAATGTCAACCAAAGAGTAACAAAATTCAACTTAGTGTTCTCAAACAAAGAAAATTTTGTGGGAAACAAAGAAATAATGGTGAATATGGTTTATGACAGAATAAAAAGGCAATTTCAATCATTATAATTGTTGGCAAATGCATGTTCCATCTAGATAAACATTTCCTAGAATCTGAATTAGC
>JAMKQA010079152.1:0-14665 GCA_024699735.1 Posidonia australis
GTCCGGATGGCTCAGCTCACCGCCTCCTCCTGCGATCGCGTGCTTCTCAGCCTCCTTTCTTCCCTTCTCTCCTCACTGCGCACACACCTTCTTCCGCTCTGCCACCGCCTCCCCTTCTTATCCCCATCCCTTCCCACAAGACGTCGGCCAATGGGAAGGCACGGGCTTCCGTCCGCAGCGTCACGGGAGAGAAGAGGAAGAAGGAGAAGACAGGGGAAGGTGGCGGAAGATGGGGCTTGCGTAAAGGAAAAGAAAAAGGAAAGAAAAGAAAAGAGAAAGAAATGGCACGCAAATCGAGACATCTGTTCATCCTCCAACCGGACTCCAAATTGGTCCCAGATCACAACCTGATGCACAGAAAACCACCCACAACCACACACAGCCAAGAAACAACAGATTATCCATTAATAAATCATTAAACACAATATTACAATAATACATGGTTTATTAAATAGAAATGGATAATCAGGCCCTGATGTTACATTTCCTCATGCAGGGAGTTCAAGTATTTGCCTCCCGAGAAACATGTTACATTTTGAGGATGATGCTGATTATCTAGGTCATGTGGTAGACAATATTTGGAGGTCATTATGTGTTTTAGGGTAGAGTTCTTTGTTCCATGCAGGGCGATAGCATCAGGGGCAGTCTTATGTGATCTTTTTCTTTCTTCGTGGACTTTTTGTTTACTTTGTACAGCATGATTCCTTATAAATAGATGATTTATCATATTAGTTTCTCAAAAAAGAAATAGGAAGAGTGGTCCAATCACAGTAGTTCAAAATGCTCAATGGAAAAAGGAAAATGAAAATTATCATTAGAGAATACCAAGCACACAAGAACTACAAGCAAGCAATAGTCATTCGATTAAATATAATGCTCTATCTTTTGCCCATAATTGGCACAATCCTTTTCCTGTTAACCTAGGGTAAGGACATGTTTGGCTACAAATTGTTAAAACATAATGCCTGAAATGGTGAAGTTTTTATGACATGGACCTTGATGGCTTTATTACTTGTATGACATTGTTTCTCACATGGGTTCTGTATTTAAATGACATTATAATTCACTCCTTTGGTCCTCTGTTCTTCGATTTGAATGACATTTTCACTTTAAATTTTTCCTGCAGTCTATGCAACGAGGAGATCCAGCTTGGATTGGCTATATATATGCCTTCTCAATTTTTGCTGGAGTGGTATCAATTTATCCTTCCTATTCTAATTGTATTGTCTTGTTTCTAAGCATTATCTGTTTCGTTTACTTTAATGTTTTATTATTACTTTTACCTTCTATTTTATCTAGATTATGTTGCTAGGCAAACCTTGAAAGAATACCCTGGCATACTTTGATAATCATACAAATACGTTGGTATGTATAAGAAGATTAAAAGCTATGCACTAGCTTTGTAGAAGCATATTAGACTCCTATTTGAAACAAATTCCCCTTTGAGAAGATGGTAAAGAGGCAAGTAATAGTTATTTACTAATTATATGAAATACTCTCTAAATAGTTCTATTGTAACAGCGAAAATTAATGGTTATGTTTATTTGTATGCAGATATTTATATGTCTATGCAGATATGCTTTTGTGTGCTTAAAATGTTTGGTGGCCTATGCTCCCTTAGTCTTGCCAGTATGCCCAGAGTCCCACACTGCCACAGCGTCATGTTATCAGCAACATTCGCAATCCAATTGCTTCTAACTGTGTTTGGACTTTGGAGATTGTAATTAAACTAAAATGTACAAGTTGCGGCGCAAATGTGCATTACAAATTGCAGTATGATTGAAATTATATTGTTTGGATGAGCGAAGTCCACTCAGTGCAATTTATTATTTGAACCACAACCACTTGGATATTATATTTGTGAGAGTTCATTTTTGAAGGACAAAAGAGTTAAGAGAGGGAGAGAGATGAGAGCCAAGAGGGAAAAGAGACAAAGGGAGTTGGTGAATGAGAGAGGAAGAGATGCCTAAGGGGTGAAAGAGACAAAAGAAAGAAGCAGAGTTAGAGAGGAATTCCCATGCTTGAGTGAGAGTAGTTTTTACCAAAAGAAGAAGATAAACGAATAAATAAAATGTGGTGGATTTCTCAGTAACATTTTCAGGGAATAATCTGGAATGAAAGATAAATGTGTTTCTTTTTAAAAGAGTGTTTGTGTTAAGATTGCATTATCATGAGAGATTGCATTATATAAAAAGAAAAGATACAATGTAAATTATTTGGTCAAATTACAGTTACACCTTGCGTGTTTTTCACACCTTTGGATATCTGTCGTTTTCCAATGGATGATTGTCATAATTTTCATTAAAGATTGATTCTTGATATGATGTTTCTTTATGCTTATGCCCATCCTTCCAAACCACAATAACAGTAAATAACATGGCTGATACCATACTTCAAAAGAAAAGATATTGAATCTTATGTTAACATATAACTTGTCATTTCTGTGATTAGTGGTTTCAGTCGTTATAAAAAAAAGAACTTTACTAGGTAAGTACACAATTTCAAAATATGTATTTAGGTTTTTCAGCCTATATGTCTTTTCTTAAAATGATTACTGAGCTTTTTCCTATTATCTGATATCATCAGCATCAATATTACTGTTAGTATTCAGTCATGTCAATGGCTGCTATTCATTATCAACTTTTCTTGAAATTGTGATTCACTTACTAATTTGTTGTCTTGGCCCAGACATTGGGAGTGATGAGTGAAGCACAATATTTTCAAAATGTGATGCGAGTTGGTTTCCGACTACGGTCAACTTTGGTATATGTTTCTTGGAGTTTTAATAAATTCTCTAGACATAATTTAGCATGCTTTTTGGTTGAAAGTATATTTTCTTTTGTTTTTGTTAGAGTAAATGGATCCTTATATAGATCTTAGTGCTATCCTTTTATGTAACGATCTTGGTTGTTACATTCTAAATTTTTCCTTTCAATTTCTAATACTAATTTATAAATCCAAGTATAATAATTAATAAATAGCATAATCAATGGAAATAAATTTAAACAACATACTTAACCAAAATCCTTGATGTGTGGTTGAGTGACTTCTCTCTATGTGCAGTAGTAAAATGTCCTACTCTTATATTTGCACCAGTAATACAACAAAATAAAATAAATCACACGAGTGACTACTAAAAAGGTCACTCAATATACACTTACCTAAACAAAATCGAAAATAAGACGAGTAAGACAATTCTGAAAATCAAATCGAAACTATAATGACCCCTCAATCTTTACCACTCAAGCCTAACTACAATTCTAATTTCTAATACTAATTTCTAAATATAGACATAATCTACAGAAATAAAAGTATAAATTAACTGAAATAAATCTAATCAATTCACTTATTCAGAATCCCTTATGTGTAGTAACGTGACTCTTTACTATATACACCAAAAAGAAAAATAGCTCTTATATTGTACTTGTGAAATCATAAATCAAAGCATATACGAGTGATTACTCAAAACAGTTACTTAACACATACCTTGCCTAAACACACACAAACAACTTGGCAAATAATGCTGAGGAATCTAGTGTAACCACGTCCCAGGCAATAAGGTTCAGACATCGCACCTAGATGCCACAACATCACAATATGATAATCACTATTGTTCAGTAAGCAATAAATCGTTTAAAACATGTTTTTGAAATCACTTTCTCTTTTTCCTTTTAAAACTATATACATAATCTTCAAAACTATTATGCACACTTAAAATGGCTATTCTCACCAAGTCAATTCCAAAACCACAAACACTACAATCACAAAATACAATCTAATCTCATGCACTCTTTATGCGGATCAAACAGTCAATGGTGTTTGAATGTCTTTATGACATCCAGAACACCCGTAATGAGCACAAACCAAGCACATTAGTAAAACACATGGTCTACTCTAGACTAGGATCCAATTAAGGAGTCAATGCTCAGAAACCACGATCTTCTATAGACCAGAGCTTGATTTTCTGAACCACGATTCAACAAAATCACAACCACAAACAACAGTGTATCGTGTTGTCCGATGTCAAGCAACAAACACTGGTCATAAACAGTCCATCAAGAAGTGACCACGGTGTCTGCACTGCCATGGACCAACCACGCTATGAGGAGCCAGTCCGTCTTGCAGTCCTGCTTTGTTGCAGGACCCTCAAAGTGTTAACTTTCTTTGGGAAAGTCGCTCACCTTAGGCAAGCTGTCATCTCTCAGGAAGAACCACCGGATACACTTTCTCGGTGTCCTAGCTTAGTGTACGAACCCCTGAGGCTTTTTGCCATTAGGCTTTGGCAGTACCCACGATTGTCCAAACCCCTGAGGTTCTTCACTCCTAGGCTTTGGTAGTACCCTTAAACCTCAGTACTTGGCTCGTCTAAGGTATCATGCTTAGTTACACAAAGGTTTGATACTCTTTGCATCTGCTGTTGTGATACCATTAAGTTCAAACAGTACCCTGAGTCTTGACATCCAAGACAAATGGAGTATCATACTTCCGAATCCAGTCGTTATCTCGATCCATAGACCTCAGCGTCAAGCTTGTGGACGACATTTCAGGAGTATCATATCCTTAAGATTCGACGAATACTTACCTACAATCTCTTAGTCTCAAGACTTCATCCTAAGGGACATGTTTTACCGTCCAGAAATATCGTCACATCCTCTTGTCTCGATAACACGACCCTCAAACCTCATGGTCTACTACAAACAGAAAACATTAGAAAATACTTTCCAGAACCTTTATAAAATTGATACATTTCCTTTTCAAAGCATACACTCAACCACACCTTGGGAACGTCTGAATTCTAAAGCGCCACACTCAATCCACGACGGCAATCCAAGAAAAACCACCTAAAATAGCAACAACACCCTTTGGGTATACAATTCACCCAAAAGAAACCACACAGAAACCAAAAAAATAGTTTCGAAGTCTCACTTTACTTACAAAAGCGAACATCAATACAAACTGCATCCAGCATTTTAAGTTTTGGAGCTAATGTGTAAGACTCCTACAGTTCAGTGTTAAATACCCAAATAGTGTCACCACACTAAAATCAAACAATATTTAATCTTAAGGTTTGTCATAATCCCTATTGTTCATCTAGACTATTAAGGAAAAACCTTAGTATTTTTAAGTTTTATAGCCTTTTATTTCATTTATAATACAAGGGAATCTTACTAAAACTTTTAGACATTCCTTAAGATCATATAATCATTTTCTCTAATCATCTTACATTAGAAACTTATCTATAAGATTAACATGTTATTTAACCACATTTAAAAACACCCAAAGAATAGGGTCAGGGGTAGTTTTGACATACCAAAATGGATTTGGTATATTGAAACCTGTGTTTAGATGCATCACACCAGAGAATCAATTCGATATGTCGAAATGGGTTTTGTATATCGAAACTTAGATCTAAGGTCAATTTTTCGAGAGCCAAATCAATGTACCAAAATCCGTTTGGTATATCAATTTCTAGGCTTAGGGTATTCCTAAGAGCACAATTGGCATACCAAAATTTTTTCGATATACCGATTTGTCGTCTATCAGGAACAAGGCCAATCCCCAAAATCCAAAAATTACCTAGTTTGGGAATTCAAACTGGTCCCACCACATGCCACCAAAAATCACAAGTTATATATCAAAACAAAGATCTCGAGATGGTCTACCAGTTGGGACAAAAATCACAAAGATTCGATAGGTAGAACTCGAGAAAACACCATCCAAAGCTTGTGGGCACTATTCATCCACAAATGGCCACCATCACTGATCGTATCACATGTACCCAAAAATCATATACAATATGCTAAATTGTAAATCTAGATGATCTATCATTTAGGGCAAAAATCATTAAAATCCATTTCATATGGCCTAAGATATCACAAAATCAAGATAACATATGAAAATAAAGCTATTGTGTATCTGACGCCATTAACATAGTCATAAATGCCATTAATTCTTAGGAAATTATTTAAAATTAATCTAAGCATCCAGACATCAAAATCCACACTACCATGTTCCTATCTTCAATCTCATGCATTCAAAGAAGAGATCAAGGGGTGTACATCCACGAGGAGAGTCTGATTCTGATCACTACGTTACGACGGTCTAGAGCTTTGAGCAAGCATCCAAGCATCTTCCTCGAGTTTATGCCACCATCGGGATGACGGTCGGAGCTTGCGTCCACCTCACGATCACCAAAAGAACACTCGGCCAGGGGAAAGATGTAGGCACTTTCTCTCTCTTCTGCACCACACTCTGTCTTTGTCTCTCTCTTCTCCCTTACTGAAGGAGGAGGAAGAGGAGGAGGAGGAGAGAAGGAGAAGAAGAAGAAGGTGAGGAAGACTCTGGATAATCCTTGTCCTCGGTCCACTCACTGTGTCCAAGAAAAAGGAGGGCAAAAGACAAGTACAGAGGAAGCAATGAGCACAAAATTAAACCACGAAACCACTTACAATTCATGTGGCTCGTGAAAGTGGCGATCAACGTTCAAAGCACACCAACAAACCACCTTAACCTAGAATAAACCCTTAAGACCTCCATTAGGGAACACACACCACCTCAACCTCAAAACACAAAGTACATCATCCAAATTCAAACTACCACCCCAACCCCAATAGTGACCCACTAGACCACTAGAATAGGGCATTCACGTCACAAAAATCTGCTAGGATTACGCACTAGACACACGTGCCACCGGCCCATGCCAAAAACACCTGTCTTCAACTAAAAATCCATTAAATTGGACAATTCTGAAGGTAAATAAAATTACGGGTGTTACAAAAATCAAACCAAAATCTAGTAAAACATCAATAGTCTTACACATCAAAGTAGGAATCGAAGACTTGTAAAATCCCACATGAAACCCACACCACAGAAAACATAATGCACCTATTTGTGATGTGCATTGTGAAAGTCATCTCAAAACCAAAAGCTTAGACCTCACAAAACTCGAAATTTGTTAGGAAAATGCACCATTAAAACTAGTCTTTTAACTATTAATGTTAGGAAACCAAAACCACCAAAACGACGATGCACAAAACCTCATAAGCGTGTATCCTAGTAAGACCACATTAAAAATCTCAGAAAGTAGGCATCTTACTTTGATGTTTCAAAATCACAACGAAGCAATCTACTATCACCCTACAAGCATAAATCCTTTAAAACATGTTTTTCAAAATCATTTTCTCTTTTCTAAACTAAAACTATATGCATATTTAAAATCTCTTTATGTATACTTGGAATGACTACTTTACGCCAAATTAACTTCGAAAGTTAGCAAAAAACCGCGTCTCAAAATCATGGCATTCTCTAGATCTGAGCTTGAAAATTTGAATCGAAGTTCAAGAAACCACAACCACAACTCAAGCATGAAGCGAGAAAATCTGTTGTGTTACTGTGGTCACTAGCGATCGATCAATCCATAAGTAGCCATCGAAGTGCATTGCATTACCACAGCAGGACCATTTTATGCAGAGCCTTCCGTTTGGGTTCTTACTCTAGAATCCTCAATAGGTTCATTCTGGGACACATACAAGGTACGCCCTCTTGGCCTGGTCAGTGCCCGGGCCACCCAAGGTCTGACTAAGACTCATGACCCTACCGGCATAGTACTCGGGCCACCCAGGGACTCTATCCTGATCCTGTTGATGTACAACTCGACAACTACGACCTCGGATTCGCACCTGACCTTCTGGGAGTATCAATCATTCCTGATTCGCCAGTATAATCCTTGGATCATCGTTGCTTTTATAGAAACTTTATAACCACGATCTTGGGCTCGCAATTGACCTTCGAAGAGTCTTTGGTTCGTCAGTACGACCCTACGGTCCCTGTAGCTTCTACCTAAACTACGGAAAACCACAGACCTCATCTTAGGTAACTAACTCATTTAGGAATATTTGTCATAACTAGTCATTTACTTAGAAGTTTCAGTCTCTTGGTCCCATAAAATCTTGAAAATCATTTTTTAAACTTTCACAAACCATGCATTTCTTTTCAAAATTCTTTTGAAAATCATTTTCGAAAGCTATTTCAAAAATCATCTCGAAGTCACCACAAACATTACACGAAATGTCACTATCAAAAGTCACAAAATTCTGTATTTCTTTTCCAAATTCTTTGGAAAATCATTTCCAAAATATTCCATATTTCCACAAATTATTATGAAAACCTTTTTGAAAACACATTCCAAAATTAATTTGAAAACATCACTTAGATTATTCCTCTGTCAGGTGAAATTACGCAACTAAACTGCAACCAAAATCATACCTTGGGAGTATCTAAGTTATGAAGTGTCTTGCTCAATCCTTGACGACAATCTAAGAAAGAACCCAAAAATTGAAACGAAGAAGTGCAAATACCTTCTAGATATAAAACTTACCCATAAGGGACCACAAAGAAGTTAAAACAAAGGTCTTGAAGTCTACATGCAATGACAAGATCAAATGCCACCAAAACAAACCCCAGAACTTAAAGTTCTGGTTTGAAAGTGATGGACGCAGCCTCACCTGTGTCTAGGGGTGTACATGGGTCGAGTTGGGTCGGGTTAGAAGTGAACCCACAACCCAACCTATATTGTTCGGGTTGGATAATTTTGAACCCATACCCAACCCATACCTAATCTAGACCCAACCCAATCCAACCCACAAACTTCGGGTCGGGTCGGGTCGGTTCTCGGGTTTTATAGCACTTGAATTTTATATAAAAAAAGGTATAGGCTCATCTATTATTAATTACAAAAAAAAATGATAATAAACTCATCCATTATTAAAAGTCAAAAAAATTGACATGTGATACATTAATGTTGCTTAGTCAATTAATAATAATTTTCTCCAATAGTACAAGAGAATGGTGCTAACTTAATTAAAAGACCAGAAGACTGCAAAAATTAGAGGATAATTTATGGTTTATTGATCTAAAAATAGTTAATAAAAGTATAGTTGCTTAACAAACAAATGTAGCTCTACTAATATTGTCTATGAAATATATACAAGTGTCAAGCATGAGAAGTGAAAAAAGAAACTGTGATTAATGTTGTATACTTTTATAAATTAAAAATTATATATATATATATATATAAAATGTATTTATAAATATAAATAATTACTATTATATATATATATACCTTCGGGTTCGGGTCGGGTTGGGTAACCCAAGCCTGAAACCCATACCCAACCTATAAAGTTCGGGTTTGGGATTTTCTGACCCATACCCAATCCATGATTAAGAAAATCCAACCCAACCCAACCCACGCGGTTCGGGTTGGTTTGATTTTCAGGTCAACCCAGATCCATGTACATCCCTACCTGTGTCCAATGTTGGATGCTGAGATTTCTAACGTCTAACACATTAGACTGTGCCACTGAATTATTACTTCAATACACACCACAAAAAACAATACTAAATTATGAAAAAATACTTCCTAGTTCATTTATAGCTCAAACCATATGATAGGAAGTTGAAGGGACAATCTAGTATTTCTACCATTTATCAACTGGTTATGCCAAGGAAAGCATTAAGAATTCAGTTCCAGGTGTAAGACGTATACTATGCTGCGTCTTACATTAGACGCAACATAGTCTGCGTCTAACAACCCAAACACCAAATTTCAACCAAAACTACCCTAAAATTAATTCATACTCTACTTATTTCATTTGGGGATTAAATAATAACAAAAAGAGCAACTACAACATGGCATGTAAACTATATCCAATTCCCAAGTTCATATAAATTAACTTTAAAAGGTGCATGCATATGGATTATCAACCTGGAGTGTAAAACGTGCAGGATCTTGTGTCCTATATTAGACACAAAGAGTCCTACGTCATACGCCCCAGTGCTCAGATCCTAAATTAAATCTTCCTAAATTCTTTCATGCATGTTCATTACTCAGATTAAGGATCAACATAAGAAGAGAAAAGGCATAAAATCTACTACATGCCATAATTATCCAAAGTCTGATCAAAACCAACACTAAACTAAAAGAGAGACCTGTAGCTACTGCATTAGGGGTGTAAGATGCTTAATACTGGGCGTTTTACATAAGACACACTAGTCTCAGTGTCTAACTCATTGACAGCATCCCTGCATTGAATTTCTTCCCATTTAGGCATGCAAAGTCCCAATAAATTCATACAATCATCAAATAAGGATAGAAGAGTATCTAAAACACTAGCATGAATCAAAATCATAACCACAAGACAATCTAAAATAGTTTTAATTGGGTATGTACCTTATATTCAAGAGAGAAGTCTCGCCTAGCAACTTCGAGTTCTGATCCTTGCATGCTCCTCCCCAAAGTTCTGTCTAGTCTCCCATGAATCCTCAGTCATGCATGCAATGCCACAAACTCGAAGAAATTAGTGCATGCAGGGAAGAAGGAAATGAAAAATGGAAAAGGAGGAAGAATCCAACATAGCTCATCTCATCTCTCTCTCTCTCTCCCCCCATGAAAAATCCTTGAAACCACTAGAACACCCATGCAAGTCCAAGGACGAAGAAGAGGAAGAGAAGGAGACATTCCTGGGAAGCCACCACTATGCATGAGTATAAATAGGCGGTTGAAGCTTTTGTTTGCAACTCAAGGTGTTATACACTTAAATTTATGCATCTTACGTAAGATGCACCAACTGCTTGGTTTAACACCTAGAAAGTCGGAAATCAATAATTCAGGTGTAGGATGCTGTTTGCTTTGCATCTAACGTTGGACGTTAGAGCCTTCAGAGTCCAATACGTTCAAATTCCATATTAAATATCTAGCCTAATATGTTGTCTAAAATCTGAGTTGTTACATTTTATCTTTGTATTCTCCTGTATACATAGGAGAGAATCCTTAGTGTAATACAATCAATCTATTATTCGTTTTCTCTTTACAATTCTGATAGTTCCTTGGAGTAGGTTCACAAAATTTTGATTACAATCGACTTTAAATTATCACCCATATTATCCAGTTTTGCTCTATGCAATATTCTGATGGTTAATATTTATGTATACATGGGATTCCAATTTCTTTGTGTTGTTTAAGCAGGACGTAGGGTGTTGTCAACTTTAATGTCCTGGTTTTATGTGACTTGCTTTTCCTTCTATTTAACTTGCAATAAGATGCTTGTCTGTTGTAATCACTAAGTATTAGGTTAGACATGCCTCAGATCTGTTTCTTGAATACTGAGTTTAGTTCTTTTGATCCTATAATCAATCAAAGAGATGACAATATAAATGGATGCATATGATTTTTGTCTTTCATTTTAGGTTGCTGCTGTATTCCGAAAATCCCTGAGACTAACACATGAGGGGCGTAAAAAATTTGCTTCAGGAAAGATAACAAATTTGATGACAACAGATGCTGAAGCACTCCAGGTATGACACTTAACTTATTAGATATGTTATTATGTTAGTGGGTTAATGGATAACCATTAATTCTACGTCATTAGAGTAGTCTATATATGTATGTGGATGTAATACTCTCAATCAATGACACAAAATTCTCATTATTCTTTCTACTCTAACATGGTATCAAGAGCAAGGTTTGAGAAAACCTAGTCATAACCCACCACCAACCACCTGACGCCTAACATGCTACTCTAACATGGTTAGATACTTGACGGTGATACTATTTTTGCACTGAATGTCTTCTCTAGAGTTTTACGGATTACTACAGGAGTACCATCATCTCATACCGATCAATCAGCCATGATTTGCACCAATTGTGGACGTTGACGAAGTAAGGGCCATACTTCGGGAGAAGGACGTACATCAAAGTCCTGTCAGGGTAATTGATGTTGCGAATATTGTGGTCGCTCCAACCATGTGTTAGAGAAGTGTTAGACTTACAACAGGTACTAGTGTGTATCTAGTCTCCAAAGATAGTTCTTGAATTATAGATTTAGGAGCTATATTCTACGTGATAGGTAATCGTAACCGATTTACTAGATTGTCTTAATTGTTTGATATTTGTTCTGTTTCTTTTGCCAATGGAAGTGAATGTTCAGTGGTTGGGTTGGCTCTGTTCAAGCTTCTTCTGATCTATCATTAGACAAAGTACTTTATGTCTTAGATTTTCTTGTAATCTTTTGTCCATTAGTGTTATTACTAAAGCACTCTTCTATTTTGTGACCTTTTACCCTTATCATTTTGTTTTTCGGACCCTCTAGACACGAAAGAGGATTGGTTTAGTCCGTGGAGCTGGGAAAGGTCTTTATTTGTTGGTGTGAGACGAGATACCAAAGGAGTTTCTATCCTTTGTGTTGAAAGCTGAGTTTTATGGTATTGTCGTATTGGTCATCCATGTCTTAGTAAGTTACAACAAGCTTTCTCATGAATAACCGTTGAGTCTTTTACTTGTGAGTTAGATAAGCATCATTGTACCAATCGTCATCCATCTACTTTTGTTAGTAAAAATCCGTTTGAGCTAGTTCACTCAGATATCTAGGGACTAGTTCGGGTGTCTTCTGTTTCTGAGTTTCGTTATTATATTGTCTTTGTGGAGGATTACTTTAGAGTTTCATGGGTTTATTTGTTTAGAGATAGATCTCATGTCCTTATTGTAATTAAATTTTTTTTCAATGAAACAAAGACTCAGTTTTTTACTACTACTCGTTTCTTTCGCACTGATAATGCTTTAGAATTTGTATAATCTGAAAGTTCTGTGCTTCTCATGGTATCTTACGTCAGACTTCTTGGCTCCTTACCTCACAACAAAATCGAGTTATTGAACGTAAACATCGTTACATTCTAGTTGTTACGCATACTCTTATGGATTTAGATGTATGTCCCTAAATGTTACTGGTCTGATGCAATTCTTACTGCAACCCATTTGAACAATAGAATGCAGTTAGTCATTCTTTTTGGGGACATTCCTCTTCGTCGTTTGAACCTCAGTGAAAGTCTCTATCATCTTTCTCTCAGAGTCTTTAGTTGTGTCTGTATGACTCACTTGGACTTGACAAGTTAGCTCTTAAGATTCTCAAGTGTCTTTCTTAGGTATTCTACGACTCAGAAAGATTATCGTTGTTACTATCCATGTTTATATGAGTACTTGGTTTCTGTTGATGTTACCTTTTCTGAGTCTGTACTCTTTTTCTTTTCCTTTACACTCGTGATGTCTACATCTATACCTATTCTAGTCTCGTTGATAGTCCTTTACCACCGATCACTATCAATCGTACTGAATCTCGTCCCGTATAGATTTATCGTTGTCGTCAATTGGGAGATCTGACCACTCTGGCTTAGGTTGATACTACTTTTGAGTCTATAGGTTAGCTACCTTTCGACCTCCTTCTACCCATTGTCCTTCGTCGTGGTAAGTGTAATGTTACTTATCATCCCATTTCACATTTTGTTACCTATGATTATCTTAGTTTAAATTTCTGTCAGTTTATTTTGTCTATTTCTACTAAAATTGTATCCAGGAACTACTCAAAGGTTTTACAAATATACACTAGAAAGTTGCTATGGATGATGAGATACAGGCTTTATAGACATAAGGTACCTGAGAACTTGTCCGCCGTTAATCTAATTCTGTAGTTGCTTGTTGCCGTTGGGTATTTGTTCTCAAACACAAGTCAAAGGGCTCTATTCACAAATACAAGGCTCACCTAGTAGCTAGAGGATTTACAGAGACATATGGTATTGTGTAACGCCCTGCCTCCTAGGGCACTACCTCTCAATCTAGTTACACTTTTTTTTTAATATTTTATTTTAATTACAATTATGTTAATTATGAAACTAAGTCTAAGTACATTAAGCAAAAATAAAGCTAATAAACAACAGGAAATTAAAACTAACTAAACATTCACTAGAATCCTTGACATGTGGCATCGTGACTTCTTCACAAAAACACACAAAATAAAGTACACATGAGTGACCATTCAAACAATCACCTAGCACACACCTCACCTAACAAATCGGCACACCACGCCGAAGAAACAGGCATAACCACACCACAGGCACACACTGGATACCGCAACACTAAATCAAGGCAATCCACTATTGCCCGACAAGTAACAAAACCTCAAAACCATGCTTTTGAAACCTTTCTGTCTCTTTTCTTTTTAAAATCATATGCATGTTCTTTTAAAATCTTTTATGCATTACTTGAAATGGCCACACTTGCCAAAACAAGTACACAATCACGAGAGAGTGCCACACCAATACTGAGCCTCTATCTAGTCAAACAAATCATTCATATTTCAAAAACTGACACAATCCTACATTTTTGAAGAACCACTGTGTCACCTTTGGCACACATAACTCAATGTCTCTCTCGGGCTTAACCAACTCAGCATCACCCACGAGCGAAAATAAAACAACGCCACTCACGAGTAAAAACACAAAGCCACAACAAAACACTGGCCACAAGCAGTTGTTGGGGACAGAGTCTCCGAAACTGCAGCATTGCCACGGACCTTTCCCGCTTATATGAAGGAGCAGCTTCGTCGAGATTTCCGGAGTCTGGAGCAGGGCACGATGTCGGTGCTCGAGTATGAGATTGAGTTCGCCCAGCTGGAACGCTTTGCTCTTGCCTATGAGTTTGAGGAGGAGCGGGCGCAGAGGTTTCTGGATGGCTTGAACCTTGGACTTCGTGTGAAGGTGATGGGCTGTAGGTGCTGCACTGTGGAGGACATGGTTGGGATGGCTTACCACTTCGAGGCGGAGCATCAGAAGTTTCTGG
>JAMKQA010079153.1:0-11929 GCA_024699735.1 Posidonia australis
GGCCTAAGTGAGGTCTGTTTGGGCCTAATGGTCTGTTTGGGCCTAAGGTTCTATGGAGTTAGGGTTTAGGAGTTGTGGTTGCAACCAGAGCATCTTCCGGAGGAGCCTGCCGTCGAGTGACTGCAAAATCGGGGTGTCTACAATGGCAACTCCATTTTCCTTATCCTTATTATTTTATTGCTTTTGCTTTGTTGTTTTTGAGTCAAATGTCCTTCCTTGGATTCATCATTTCACCGTGGCCTTATCAGTTCATGCATTTGGTCCTTTTGTGCCTCGTGCAAGTGAGTCACTCGCATGGTCACAAGAATTGTGACTCTACTGGGGATACTAGACTTCAACTTTTGCTTTGGCATTTCTCGCTTGCATGGCTTTTGCTTTTATTCATGTTGCTTTGCTTATACTTGCTTGTCGCTTTTATTTGCATTTGCCTATCATCTATTTCTTGCTTGATGCTACTACATGCCTTTTCCTTGTTGGGTGTTTTGTCTTACACACATTTGCTATGCCACCACACCCACACATGTCATGTTACATGCCTTTTGATGTGATGGATGTTTCTTCTTTTCGCCATCATGTTAACACTACACATGCACATGCCATGGTCATGCCTTTTGCCTATTGTACGCTTGCTTGCATACCATGTTTAGATGTTTCTTTCTCTTTCTCGCACTTCCTATCCTAGGGAATGTAGAGACGTGTTTGCTTCTATAAATGTGGATTTGGGGGTGTTGATGTGTACGTCGGCTGATAAGGCACTTGCAGGAGGTTGTGGTCGTGGATCCTCAGCTCGTGGGATTAACACCAGGATGTCGTCCAATGACGTCCTCATGCTATGTGATATGTTTCTTCCCTTCAAAACAAGTAAAACGAATCTAGGTAAGTCTGGGTGTAATAAACAACATAAAAGAAAACAACAAATAACATGAACAAATGCACCAAGAACTAACCAGGGTGGTTCCCTATATGCATATACTATGAGCCTATCTAAGGAATGTAATGATATATAAAAAAGTAGATTGGAAATCGATACTCCCTTCACCCTCTATGTTGTGTGCTATGAGATAAGGAAGTGGAGGCACAGATGGGACTTTAGATTGACACGATCTCTTTGAATATTGGCTTTCTTATGTGGATCTAGTAGAGTTGAGGGGCTATGAATCTCTCAAGGTCTCTCTCTAGCACTTAAAGGCTTTTTTTAGCAGCCTCTCCTCCTAGATTTTAAAAAGCCTCCCTCAACTCAAGGACCAAAGGTCTATTTATAGAATGTGAGGGCATCAGATCTTGTTGGAGGATGAGAAATATTATCTAGATATTAAATTTAAAGCAAATTTTGAATTTTAAAATAAAAAAAATCAGATATTTATGCTCGTCGTCGTGTGAAAGGGCGACGAGGTCAGTCTCATCGCTACACACACAAGTGATAGGCACTGATATTTCATTTTCCCAGTATGGAAAATTAGGTAAAATATCTTTTATAAGCTAGTCGCCGATCCATGTGGCACCAAGCTTTAAATATCTTCACATTTAAAAATAAAATCCAAAACTAATTGATCAAATATCTAGGAACAACATACGATTTATCCTCCATATTTAAAATTCACCCAGTAACAAAAAAATATTTTTAATAAATATCCAATTTAAAACCAAATTTTTATCAAAATTTAAAATTAAGTAATCTTATTTAAAATTAATATCCTCTATAATTATGAAAAGTAGGTTGGGGATATTTTTGACCCAGTCCAAATTCATAACTACTTGGATATTATGGGTTTTCACACATGTTGAGATTATTTTTAAATCAAGTGTTGTTATAACATTTAAAATGCAATATTCAACATAAAATCTCGTTTTTAATCATGGAGAAAATATATAACAACAAATTAGACGTCATCCATACTCTCTAAAAGTTTCTAGAAATTTCCAGAATTACCTGCTATTTTTAAAGGTTTATATGATATACCGTATACATTTAAGTATTTGGTAAAATAATAGAAATAATAATAATCATGGGGAAAATGTTATCATATTATATGAATATTTCATATATCATATTAAAGCTCAGGATGACATAATATATTGAGAGAGAGACCCAAGATGCTCGTCGCCTCAGTATGTGGCGACGAGACTATTCTCATTGCCTTCCTAATAGGCGACAAAACTCGTCACCGCCCTGTGTGGCAATGAGTTGGATCTTTTCCAGTTTCCCTACTTACTAAGTTTTTACTTTCATGTAGGGTGGATGGCACCACTTTGGTTCTAGTTTTTTTTTTTTTCCTAGATTTTATTATTTATTTTTTTTAGATTTTCTAATTTTTTTGGTTTTTTTGTTCTTTTGGATTTTATAATTGGGGAAGGATGAATACCTTCTTTAAACCTTGGCCTAAAGTTCGCCTTAGCCTCTCCGAGTGTGCTCTCCAATCGTAGGCATGTCCCTTTTGTCATGCCTATTCCTTTTAGTGACATCAAACCACACACTAAACCTTAACAGCTTGTTATTCCTTGACCTATTTGGTCCTTGACTATCCGAGGCCACTTATCCTTTGTTTGTGTGTAAAAAAAGGATGGGGGAGACTCAAAATTCAGCACACTCTCAACATTGACTTTTAGCTTCAATCCCGCTCACTAAGGTTTGCCCTTGGTGCACCTTTAACATTCCCAGTGTCTTTAGCTTTTCTCTTTTCTTCTCCTTTTTTTTTCTTTTTTTTCTTTGCTTTGCTTTTTTTCTTTTCTTTTGGGATTCCACTCTCATTATTCTTCTGTAAGTGCCTGTCCATCACTACTTTTTAGGTTTACGCTATGACAGTACACTTAATCAACTATTTTCTCACCCCTGTTTCAAGTACCCACCCATCACTACCGTTTGGATTTATGCTATGACAGCGTACTTGCTCACGTGCTCTCCCCTCTTTTGGCACTTCCTAAGTTGGATTTGGTGCACTCATCCATTACCATCCTCTCGGATTTACGCTAGGATGATACACTTATGCAGGGCGAGCGGGTTTTATGATTTACCTAAGCTTTGAGCTTGCATTTCCCTTATCTCCCTGTGCAATGTACGTGTAGGAACGGGACAAAGGATGGGTCACCCTAAGTGTTCATCTTCCTATAGGCTTTGGAAATAACCTTCCTTCCAAGTTAGTGCTAGGCCCTTGGTCTCCTTTGGGTGTTGGCATGTTGATCAAGGGTAATACTTTCTCAAGTGCAATGCATTCCAGGGATCAAGAAGATTTATCTTGTCTTGAGACAATTGATAAGCATTGCTACGCAACCACCATGACGTACGACCCTTCCCAGTATGGCTTCAACTTCCCCTTAGGATGTGGCTTATTGATGGGTAGCACCTCATTGAGTACTAAGTTACCTATGCTAAATTTGCATTCAATTACTTTCTTCTGGTAAGCCCTGATTATTCTTTGTTGGTAGACACACCTGTGTTTGGCGACTGCTAGCTGCTTCTCATCAAGAAGTTCTAAGTAGAGTAATAATGCCTACCTCCTTTCCTCAGTGGACATTCCTTTATCAACTTGAACTCTTAACGAGGGTATCAGGATCTCATATGGGACTACTACTTTCGTTCCAAAAGTCGGAGCATAGGGTGTTTGGCCTGTTGCCATTCTTATGGTGATGTGATAAGCCCATAATGCATTAATTAGTTTATCTGACCAATCTAATCTCTTAGCATCTTCGACCATCTTTTTAATGATTTTAATTAGAGTCTTATTAGTATCTTCTCTTTTCCATTTCCTTGTAGATAATAGGGAGAGGAGTGGTGTAGTGTGATACTGAATTTTTTGCATAACCTGATGAACTCCTCTAATATGAAGATTGGTTTGTTGTCTGCTACAAGGCTTTAGGAACCCCAAACCTTGCAATGATATTCCTCTAGATAAATCGACATAGGGTTGTGGCTTTGATATTTGTGAATGCTTCTGCTTCAGCTCATTTGGTGAAGTACTCTGTCATAATGAGGATGAATGTGCTACCCTTTCCTTGCTAAATTGGCTCGACCACATCGAAGGCCCACATAGAGTAGGGCCAAGGTGCTGACAACGCATGGAGTGTTGAAGCTGGAGCATGGATCTTGTTGGCGTGTAGTTGACAGCTTTTGCATCGTTGACTTTCTCTATGCAATCAGCTTCCATTGTAGGCCAATAGTACCCCTTTCTGATGATCATCTTGGCCATGAACTGGGAGTTGATGTGGCCCCTGCAAGCTTCTTCATGTGTCTCCTTAAGGATTTTGGTTGCTTCTGACATGTCCACACATCGGAGTTCAATGCCCAGTGGTGTTCTCCGAAATAGTGTGTTTGCTCTGATGTAGTATCTGGTAGATAGCTTTCTTAGGACTTCTTTGTCCTTGGAAATAGCAAATGGTGAGAAGGTGCCATCTTGGATGTAATTCATTATGTCATAATTCCATGGTTCCCTATCATGGATTTCTACTGTCCCTGGATAGCAGACCTCAATGTGCAACATGCTCTCTTGGCGTGATTCATCCTTAAGTTCTTGAACCCATTCTACAACTGACTTTACTGTTGGTGAGGTGATCCTTTGCACAAGAACTGTTCATTATCCTCAGGTCCAAAGGGAAATGATGATGTAAGCGAAGCTAGAGAGTTTGCTAGGATGTTGTTACTCTAGAGTGCATGCACATATACTACCCTATCAAATTTCTTTAATAAAGCTTGTGCTAGGTTGCGACACTCCTGAAGCCTTGATGAGAGGGTCATGTATTTGTTGAGGACCTGTTGAATGATGAGTTGTGAGTCCCCTACTATTTTCAACCTTCTTGCCCCTAGATTGAGAGCCATCTGTAGCCCTAGGACCAATACCTCATATTCTACTACGTTGTTGCTTATCGGGAAGCCTAGCTGTACAACGATAGGGATGGGGATGCCTTCCGAAGTGAGGAGTGTTGTCCCTATTCCTGTGCCTTGCGAGTTGAGTGCTCTGTCGAAGTGGAGAGTTCATTCTCTGACTTGCGATGTGACACTAGTGATTGCGAGGATCTCTTCATCTAGAAAGTCAATTGAGACCGGTTGGTAGCCTGATATGGGTAGCCCAGCGAGCTGATCAGCAATCACCTACCCCTTTATTGCTTTCTATGTGACAAATTGCAAGTCAAATTTCGTGAGGAGCATCTGCCATCATGCTAACCTTCCAAATAGTGCGAGCTTCTCGAACTTGTACTTGATAGGGTCCATTTTGGCTATGTAGTAGACTTTATGTGTTAAAAAGCAGTGTCTCAATTTCTATGAGGCCCATACTAGGGCGAGGTAGTGTTTCTCAATCTGGGAGTACTTCCTATCATCCCTCTCATATTCTACAAACATTTGGTTTAGGTAGTAGACAACTTTCTCTTCCTCCTAGTTTCATCATGTTGTGCTAGGGCAACACCTACAGAATTGTTAATAACAGCTAGATAAAGCAGGAAAGGCCTTTCAAGAATTGGTGTCATCAGTACCAAAGGGTTGAGGAGGTAGAGCTTAAAGTTGTTGAATGCCTTTTGACAGGTATCATCTCATTTGAACCTCGTGCCGCCTCTTAATAACTCAAAGAACGATCTACATTTCTCTACATGTTAGGAAATGAACCTTTGGATGAATTGCAGCCTTCCTACGAGTCCTCTAAGCTCCTTGACATTCCTCAGGGATGGCATGGCAGTTATAGCTTTGGCCTTTGCAAGGTCTACTTCTATCCCTCTTTTGCTTACTATGAAGCCAAGCAGTTTTCTGGTCGTGACTCTAAAGATGCACTTCTTAGGGTTCAGTTTGAGGTTATATTGATCCATCGGTCGCAGTACTCTTTCTAAGGCTTCAAAGTGTCCTTCCCTTGTTTTTGATTTCACCAGCAAGTCGTCCACGTAGCATTCCATGTAATCATGCATCATGTCCTGAAAGATTGCCATCATGGCCCATTAATAGGTGGCTCCAACATTGTTTAGTCCAAAAGGCATGACTAGTAGCAATAGGTTCCCCATGGAGTTGTGAAGGAGGTCTTCTCTTGATCTTCCTTTGCAAGTTTGATTTGGTTGTAGCCTAAGAAGCCATCCATGAACAAGAGCATTTCATAACCTACAGTGTTGTCTATGCGGATGTCGATGTACGGCAAAGGGAAATCATCCTTTAGGCATGCATCATTGAGGTTGCGATAGTCGATACAGACTTGTACTTTGCCATCTTTCTTCATGATCGGAGCTATATTAGCGATCCACTTTGGATAGACTACTACTTGTATGAACTTGGCTTTATGTAACTTACCTATCTCTTCTTTAACTTTTAGCGCTAGGTTTGGCCGCAACCGTCATAGTTTCTACTTTATTGTCTTCATGCCTAGCTTGAAGGGTAGCCTGTGTTCCATGAGAAGTGATTCTAACACAAGCATTTCTTCGTATGAGAAGGCCAACACTTTCACATACTTCTTGTAAGGCTCTATCATCCTAGTTCGTTCATCTGAGGTGAGTCTAGAGCTTATCTGAACTAGCCTTGGGTCTACTTCGGTCTCCAGATTGATTTCTCCTATTTCTTTAGTGGTAACCTTAGTCTGTTCATCATATTTCTTCATTAATTCTTCAAAGACAGTTTGGCCCATCGTCTCTTCTTCATCTGGGTCTTCATTTGTATCCACCAGTTCATAAACTTCATAGTTCCCAATATTTCTACCAGTGATACTTAACACTTCTTCAACTAGGAAGATGGCAAGAGACTTAGTTAACTCTTGTAGGAATGTCATGGTGTAATGACAAACTCTGATAGTTTGGGTAATTGGCTCGCTTCTCGTTTGACCTACACGCTTGATAGAATTGTTAGATACTCTTTGTAAGGACATGGTGGTGGTTACATTGTCCAAGCTGTGTCCTTGACTATCGTCCCCTTTATTATCTAGGCTAGGAAATAAATTACTAAAATGCAAATTATACGAAAATAAAATGCAGGAATTAAAAGTAGGAAAGAAATTATTTACAAGGTTAGGGGGATTGCCCCTAGGTTTGCCTCTTTTATAGAGGTATTTCGCCATTGGCTTAATGGATGGCCCTGACTCCTTCTTGCTCTAAGGGGCAAGGTAGCAAGTTGGTGAAGAGAGTGGTTAAGTCACAGAGATCAAGAGTGTCTATTGTTTCTAATCCTGCAACTTTTGAGAGTGCTTCAAATGAGTTGTAATCCTTGAAAATTATTACATATGTTCTCAAATATAATTTTTTATTTTTTGAAGGAGATATTGCTTATATCAATACTACTAGAATAAAATCAGATAAATTAACCATGAGATGCCACATGTGTAATCCTTGAACAACCATAAGCTACTATATAAGCACACTTTAGAAAATAAATATTCTATTTTTTAGTTTAAATCATTTCTATCGAACTTTTCACTAAAATATTATTTTAAATTTAAATTTTAGTCTTAGATTTAAAAATATTTTTCAAATATATCAAAAGACTGTCACATAAGCACAATATAGATTAACAATATTCTATTTTTTAGTTTAAATCATTTTCATTTGAATTTTCTATTGAAATACATCATTTTAATCTTTGAATATAATTTGAATGTGAAGAAGATGAAGCGTAAATTCTTGTTGCCATCAAGACTCCCAGTCGGGACCTGAACATCACTACTCACCACATGGTGATAGAAACCAACATCACTCCAAAAATTCTGATTTAGATTTGGAGTACATGTCTAATCCCATCCCGAATATCGATGAACCTCACATACACCTAGAGGATGATGGCCTTCTTGATGAGGATAATGCCTGAACACTATAGCAACTACACTAAGTCATGGCCATTAGTGCTATTTTTGTCATTGTTTGTAGGATGACTTTCTTCTTCTGATTGGGAGGTTGTTGCTATTCTGCTTTAGTTCTGTTGCACTGTCGCAGTGAACCTCCCCGTGTAGGGCATACCACTGTCCCAACTAACAGGCCTCACTGTACTATGACCACACAGATCTCAACTTGCACAGGGATGCGTCCTCAAGATGCCCTTGTGTCCCTGGACACCTAAGTACTCTCACCCTAGGCCCTGCCAACACCTAACAGTCTCAGTACCCATATTGGTATCATGTCTAGCTACAAAGAGGTCTCATAATCCCTAGCCATGCTACCACATACCTGTGACATCTGGGCCTGATTATTCATTTTTATTTGTAAACCATGTAATTAATTGTAATATTGCTTAAATGGTTTATTAATGGATAATCTATTATTTCTTGATTGTGTGAGCTTGTGGCTGGTTGTCTGTGTGCCTGTTTGTGATCTGGGACCAATATGGAGTCTGGTTTGAGGATGCACAGTTGCCTCGATTTGTGTGCCCGTCTTTTCTTCTTTTTCTCCTTCCTTTTTCTCTCTCATGAGCCATGCCCTTCCGCCCATTCTTCATCTTCTTCTTTCTCTTCTTCCACCCGTGCCTCCCCATCTCTTCTGACGGGATGGGTGGTTGGCGCCAAGCAAGCAGTGGTGGAAATAAAGAGAGGGAGGTAGACATAGGCAAGGGAGGAGTGTGGAGGGGAAGGAAAGGTAGAGGAGAGGGAGCGATGGCGTGCGAGCTGGGAGGAGGAGGGTCTGCGTGTGTGTGTGCTTCCACCGAGGGTCGAGGTTCACCAGAGCTTCGCCGAGGCGACGCCGGGGTGCGATGAACTTGTCGGAGTTGTGCAGGCCACCGGAGAGGTACGCGATCCCTCCCCCTTCTCCCGTTATTGTTCCTTGAAGAATAATGATGGAAATGCATGAGAAATCATAGAGAAATGCATGTTAAATTGTAGAAAATCATGAAATAAATGGGAATGTGATGTATGGCATGAGAATGTAGAGATCATGCGGTTAGGATTGATGTATGTGGGGAAAATGTGATTTTGGGGTTGAAGGCTATAGTAGCCGTTTTTGAGCCCCTTCACCTTGTGATTTTCGTTTGAACTGTGTGGTTGATGGAATCATGAATGGTTTGGGGGCTTTTGAAGTAGACTTGAGGGTCTACACCCCATGATTTTATGGAAATTGTTGGTGAAAGTTTAGGGGGTCCAATTGAGACTCCCACTTGGGACGATTTTTCACTGTCCGGAAAGGGATGTGCCCTGTCTGCGAGGAATTCGGTATACCGAATTTATTCGATATGCCGAAATCCTGATAGATTAAGCCAGAACCCAGGGTTCGGTAGACCGAAATTCCACGGTCAACCGAAACAGGGGGTTTCGGCATACCGAAAATATTCGGTATACCGAAACAGGGAATTTCGGAATACCGAAGTGAAAATTCGGTATGCCGTTTTTGCCCTGAAATTAGGATGTTAAAATGTGAATTTTAATGAATGTTAAATGGTATTAATTGTATGGTGGGTTTATATGAATGATGTTTCCCCATGTAATGACATGGAGGCATGTGGAACCCCAAATAAATGGATTTGGGTGTGGTTTTGGGTTTTAGACCCTATTAATGAATGAAAAAGATGGTTTTATGTGGTTTTGGGCATGAGACCCCATTTATGACTTTAAGCATGGTTTCCATGGCTTGAGTTGGGACCCTAGTGGAGGGTCAAGTGTTGCAAGGAAATAGAATCCTGCAACGAGAAGAATGGAATGAAATGGAAAATGGTTTTGAAATGGAACACTGATAATGTGGTTGTCGAGCTCATAGCGGTGTAGGCTAAGCCTGGGTTTTCATACCTAGTTGTTCAGGTCACCGATGGAGTAGGCTGAGCCTAGGTCATTGTACCTAGTTTTTCGGGTCACCGAGCTCGTAGCAGTGTAGGCTAAGCTTGGGCTTTTGAGCCTAGTTGTTCGGGTCACCGACGGTGTAGGCTGAGCTTGGGTCATTGGACCTAGTTGTTCGGGTCACCGACTGGGGTGTCAGACAGAGACGTATCCCCGTGCACTTATGAAAATAAAATTGAGGCCGGTTGGTCGTGGCGATGACATCCCGCACAAGGAATTTCATTGCAGCAGTGCAGGAAGGTAGGAGAAGGATGTCCTCGCCTACTGCTTGTGTGCCTAGTTACCCTTGATCAAGGTAACAATAATAAAGAAAAGTGGAATGAATAAAGAAAGAGAAATGTGATTTGGTCAGGATTGGACTGATGAAATGGTCCTAAAATCCCGAAAAGTAATGATGATGTTTTAACCAGTTGCCAACCAATGTTTATGATTTGGTTTTGAGACCAATGGGGCATTGTGTTTTAGGCTGGATCTGGTTAGAAATGTGAATTTGAAAGTGTGTTTTGGGAAGAAATCCCAAATATTGAAAAGGGAAATGTTTTGGAAAATGAATTCCAAAAGGTTTTTGAAAGAAATGTAAAGGAATGTTTTGAAAGAAAAAAAGTGGTTTTGGAATGAATTTCCAAATGTTTTGAGAAAAGGAAAGGAAACTTGGCTTTCGAAAAAGCATGGGTTGAAATTGAATTCCCAAGTGATTGTCTAATAAAAGAAAGGATGATTTTTTTCAAAAAGAGAAAACTAAGCTTTGAAAAAAATGAGATTTATGGTTTTGCCAAGGTTTTGTGGTTTGTATGTTTTGGGGCGCATACTAGGTGACTTAGATGTCACTCACGCGTGCTATTTGGTTTTCAGGTGCAGACAGCGTGTAGCCGAGTTCCGGTGCAGGAGTTGGAGCTTCTAGCCACACATTGTGATCCTGAAGGTGAGCCTTAGTTACAGTTATTTGATGTTTCTGTAATTAGTGTAATTATGCTTGATACTATGTTTTGGTAGCATGCCCGGGATCGAGGCATTACAATACCTCTGTGTACAATCAGTACTCTTGGTCTTTGGTGTTTATAACAAGCGAAGTGTCATACCTCCAAGTCCAACAGACCCTCGACCCACGAACTTCAGCCTTGGCCTTATGAATGACAATTCAGGAGTCTCATAACTCTAGGATCTGACGAATACTTACCTTAGTCTCTTGGTCTCTAGCCTCACCCTAGGCAATGTGGTCGACCACCCAAGGATGTCGTCACATCCTCTAGTCCTGGCAATACTCATTGTTGGTCTCTTAGCCTTTGCAAACAGAAAACTCCAGAAAACCTTTCAAAACCATTGCAAACTATGCAAGTCCTTTCAAAATTCTTTTGGAAATCAATTTCAACCAATTCTGAAACCATCACAAAACACCATGGGAAAAACCACCAACCTGAGGCTATGATTTTAAATCTTTTGGAAAACCATTTTCCCAAATCACTCAAAAATTCCTTTGTAAGTAAACACATCTCTTTTTGTTTCAAAACCATTTTCAAATCCACTTTGAAATCATTTGAATGTCTTTCTAGAAATACCATAAAACACTATGCCCAAAATTATACAAAAACTGAAAACTAGAAGTCATAACTCATAAACAAAGCCCTAATAGCTATTCTATCATGCACAAACAATCACATCAAAACCAAGACAACCATCTCGAAGTCCTACTTGGCTTCTAAGACTGGACATCCACACAAAACTCAACCAGAACTCAATGTTCTAGTGCCAAGGTGTAAGACACCTACTAGCTCGTGTCCCTCAGGAGCACAACTAGATCAATACCCAACACCACAAGGCAGTGCCACTGAAAGGCTCTTTCAGTGCACTTCACATGATACCAACGAACTCTAGACCTAGGGATGACATCATGATCTCTATTGTCCATTCTAAACCATTAGGAAGAAGACTTATTATTTCTAAGTCATATCATCTTTTAATCTATCCACACTCCAGAGATTTCTTGCTAATTCATTTTAGACAATTCGAAAACCATTGTAATGATTATCTGAATCATTATAATGTCAATTTAATTACCTCTCAAAGAATAATATATATATACACCAATATATATATGTGTGTGTGTGTGTGTGTATGCATGTATGTATCTATGTCAATAAATATATATATATATATATGTATATATAAATATATATATATATATATATATATATATATATATATATATATATATATATATA
>JAMKQA010079154.1:0-12674 GCA_024699735.1 Posidonia australis
CCCCCCCCCCCCCCCCCCCCCCCCCCCCCCCCCCCCCCCCCCCCCCCCCCCCCCCCCCCCCCCCCCCCCCCCCCCCCCCCCCCCCCCCCCCCGATCAATTGTTTTGGCCTCCACTAGTTCTATGAACATATCGGCCAATGCAACTAGGAGTGGTGGATAGTGGTCTCGCTTTGATCACCTAGCCTGAGCTGACTAGGGAGGAGGTGTAAAGCCCCGAACCCGGGTACATCATCTAAATCAAAATATCATATGCAAATTTCACTAATTGCAACAACAATTAAATAATTGTAACTAACCAAAGCTCACCTTTAGGAAACAATGTGCGGCTAGTGGCTCCTACTCTAGCACTGGAACTAGACTACACTCCTACCTACACCTGAAAACCAAATAAGCATGCGTGAGTGACAACTAAATCACCTAGTACGTGCCCCAAACACACACACAACAAAACTCGGCAAAACCACAAAACACAGCTTTTAATTTACAAAACATGGTTTTCATTCGAAAGTCCATTTCAAAACATCATTTCCATTTCCTTTAAAATCACTTGGGAATTTGTTCCCAAAACATGCCTTTTACAAAACTCAAATTCACTTTTTCAATGTTTGGGATTTCTTCCCCAAAACCATGTCATTTTCAAAACTCATATCTCTTTTTCTTTTTAAAACATTTGGACATCTGTTTCCAAAACCATATTCTTTCCAAAAACTCATCTTTTCTTCTTTTATGCATTTTCAAAACCTTTCTCTTATTCCGAGAAATCCATATCCTTGACCAAGTCTAGCAAAAAAGGCAATGCCTCACAGGGCTCAAAACCAAAAATCACAAATAGGGGCTGGTAACTGGTTAAAACCACAATTCTTATTTATTTCTAGGATTTTAGGATCAATCACAAGTCCAATCCTTGCCAAACCATTCCTTTCTTCATTTTCACAAATCCAACACTTTTCTTGTTCATTTCCACTTTTCGTATTGATGTTACATTGATCAGGGGTAACCAAGCACACAAGCAGTAGGTGAGGACACCATTTCCCCAACCTCCCTGCATTGCCGCGGTGAAATTCCCTATGCGGGAGGACACCACCCTGGCCAACTGGCCTCAATTTCTTTTCATATGCATGGGGATACGTCTTTTTCTGAGGTCCCATCAGTGACCCGAACACCTAGTTCATATACCAGGCTCAACCTACACTGTCTCAAGCACGGCGACCACGGTCGTATCTGACAATTGATATCTTATCATTTTGCCGACACCAACCCCTTGTGGTCCCACTCTTGCAACCACGGTCATGTTGGACAATTAGTTTCTTGAAGTACCATTTTCCTACCATATTGTCGACACCAACTCCTGTGATTCCACGACACATTATTATTATTTCATTTTAAAAACTCTTGGGTTTTCCTTTCAAAACCTTTTTCATCTTATCTTTTTGTTTCATGAAATCTTTTCCATGCAACACATGACCCTCCACTGGGGTCCCAAATCAAAATCTTGCAAAACCATACTTTTAAAACCTCAAATTGGTCTCATTTCCAAAACCACAATAAACCACACATTTAGTCACTTTTATTCATTTTTAGGGTTTCAAACCCCAAAACCATTTCCAGATTCACTTATTTGGATTCCATATTCCTCCATTACATTTACATAGGGAAAACATCATTATCACATACTCATTATCCATTTATAACCTTTTATTTCCATTTTCCATACTCATTTATGCATATGGGCCAGGAGATAAAATCGATAGACTGAAATCAGGTTTGGTATATTGAAATTCTCTGGTTCGATATATCGAATCCTTTCGGTATACCAAAACTCTCTGTTTCAGTCAACTGAGTGTTTTCAGTCTACTGAAACCAGAGGCCTAGTTGAAAACTGACAGGAAATTGGTATGCCAAACCCAGTTCGGTATGCCGAATTCCCTGTGTTTAGAACACCTCCCCTGTTTCAACCCAACATTTCGCTAGAAATGGAAACCTCTCGGAGACCCCTCAGACATACATCATAAAACATGGGGTGTAGACCCTTGTGTCTACTTCAAAACCCCTCAAACCATTAATCATTTCATTCATTATGCTATCCATATGAAAATCATAAAGGCATGGTACTCATACGTAACTACTGTAGCATACATTCCATTTTTAAACAAAACTCATGGAATCCATACAATCCTAGCATGGTCTCTACATATTCATGCGATCCATCACATTCTTATCCTTCCTACAACTTTTTCGTGATTTTACATGCATTTTCCTCATTTTTCATGCATTTAACACATTAAGCTAAAGAATGTAAAACGAGAGAGGAAGAGGGGTTGCGTACCTCAGGCGGCACTCCGGTGACCTACCTCGCACTTCGGCAAAGCCTCGGCGACCCTCGACGGTGACGCACACCTATGGTCTCATGTCATTTCTCAGGCAACATTGATCTCCTCTTTCTCTCATTCGACACCTTCCCTTCCACTAGCCTCCTTCCCCCTTTTTATCTTCCCCTCCCCCGCATTACGCCGGCCTTTGATCCCATCACCCCTACGTTTGAGGGGATGGGGCGACATAGGTGGAGTTGTGGAGGCACGAGTTCACAAGATAAGAAGAAGAATGGAGAAGATGAAGATGAATGCTCGTGAGGAAAGAGGGAGAAAAGGAAAGAAAGAAAAGGGAAAAGGATGGGCACACAAGCTGAGGCAACTGTGCATCCTCAGATCGGACCCCACATTGGTCCCATAGCACAACAGGTGCATAGAAAGCCAACAAACCACCGCACACACAAGAAACAACAGATGATCCATTAATAAACCACTTATACAATATTACAATTAATTACATGGTTTATAGTTAAAATGAATAATCAAAACTTGATGTCACATTGTATCCCCCTTAAAAGGAATTTTGTCCTCGAAATTCTACTCTAATAAGAGAAGTAGGGTTACTGTCTCTGGATGTCCATCTTGTGCTCCTAGGTAGCCTCCTCTATACCATGGTGCTGCCATTGAACTAACACCAATGGAATCACTTTATTCCTGAGGACTTGCTCTTTCCTGTCCAGTATCTGAACTACATTTTCAACCATAGACAGGTCCTCTTGTAGCTCCTCTAGCTGCACCAGTATCACCTGGGATGCATTGGCCAAACACTTCCTCAAAATGGACACATGGATGGTGCTATGTACACTAGCCAACTCTGGAGGCAGATCTAGTCTGTATGCTACCTCACCCACCCTCTTGGTAATTTGGTACAGTTTGATGTATCTGGGGCTCAGCTTGCCTCTCTTTCTGAACCGCATCATTCCCTTGGTTGGTGACACCTTCAAAAATATGAAGTCTCCTACCTCGAATTCCAGAGGTCTCTGCCTCCTATCAGCATAACTCTTCTACTGACTCTAGGCAGACAACAACCTCTTCCTAATCAGGTCCACCTTGCCCTCGTACTGCTGTACAATCTTGGGTCCAATCAACTGTCTCTCACCCACCTCACTCCAGCAAGTTGGTGTCCTGCAAGGTCTGCCATACAATGTCACATATGGTGCCATACCAATACTAGCTTGGTAACTATTATTATATGCAAATTCAATCAAAGGTAAGTGATCCTCCCAACTACCACCAAAGTCCATGGCGTAGGCCCTCAACATGTCCTTTAGTGTTTGGATGGTCCTCTCTGTCTAGCCATCCATCTGGGGGTGAAAGGCGGTACTAAAACTTAGTACTGTACCGAAAGCCTCCTATAAAACTCCCCAGAACCTCGATGTAAATCTCATATCTCTGTTAGATACAATAGACACTGGGACACCATGCAGTCTCACAATCTCTGAAACATACAACTCTACCAACTTTGCCAAGGGAAGGTTTACTTTCATTGGCAAGAAATGTGTCGATTTCGTAAGGCGATCCACAATCACCCATATCATTCTTTCTTCGGGTCCTTGGCAGACTCGTCACAAAATCCATCGACACATTTTCCCATTTCCACACTGGAACGTCCAGAGGTAGCAATGTCCCTTCGGGCTTCTAGTGTTCTATTTTCACCATCTAGTAGGTTGCACACTTTGCCATATACTAAGTAATTTCCTTCTTCATCCCAGGCCACCAGAAATTCCTTTTCAGGTCTTTATACATCTTGGCACATTTCAACCCATTCTATGATTTTTATACAATTTTACATGCATTTATTCTCATTTTCATGCATTTGACATGATGAATTGAAAGTGTGGAAACGAGAGGGGAAGAGGGTCGTGTACCTTAGATGGCACTCCGGTGACCTTCCTCACACTCCGGCGAATCTCTTCTCACCCTAGTGAAGCCTTCTCCATCGGGGAAACACGCGAACAACCACCTCCTCTGCCACACATGCTGTTCTTCCTCTTTTCCTTCTTCCTCTCTAGGATTCCTCCCATTGCAGCCTCCTTCCTCTTATCTCCTCCTCCCCCCGTATGGCGCCGACCACCCATCATGTCGGAAGAGACAGGGAGGCATGGGCCAGTGTCGTTGGTGGCATGGGTCGAAAAATGGGAAGAAGAAGAAAACGGCGATGGGGTGGCTCATGAGGGAGAGAGAGAGAGAGAGGAAAAAGAAAGAAATAAAAAGAAGAAAAGATAGACACGCAAATCGAGACAACTGTGCATCCCCAAACTGGACTCCACATTGGTCCCAAATCACAACCAGGTGCACAGTAAGCCAACCAAATTCTCACAATCACAAGAAACAACAGATTATCCATTAATAACTCATTTATACAATATTACAATTAATCACATGGTTTACAATTAAAATGGATAATTAGGCCCAGGTGTCACACATACTTCCTCTCCTTATCTTTCTTAGGATACTCCTCTTGGAACAACCTACGATCATCCTCATAGTGGCTTACAAGCTCAATAGCATTCGCCAAGGTCTAACACCTAAAGCCAATGACTCAAGATCTCAGCACTAGATTAAGTCCCTCCACAAATTTCTTGGCACTTTTCTTCTTAGAAACCACAGCCTGAGAGAACTACTCTAGCCGAAGGAAGGGCGATTCATACTCAGCCACAGCCAGGCTTCCCTTCTTCATGTTCCAAAATTCCCTGTCCAGCTTATCCCTCTCATACTCAGGGATGAACCTCTCATATAATACCTCTCAGAGCTCCTCTCAAGAGATAATCAGTAGGTCCACACTTGGAAACTTGGTGCGACGCGTAGCCCTCCACGACTGATCCGTAGCACCCTTGAGCTAAAATGCTGCGATCCAAACCCACTTCTCCGTTGGACAATCAATCCCCTCTAGAATCTTCTCTACCTCCAGTAATCATGCCTCACACTCCTCTGGTGTGCCGCGTCCATCGAAAGTCGGTGCGCCTAGTTGGTGGAACTACTTGACCCACAGGTCTCCCTTGGCCTCAACCCTACTGCTATTGTTGAAGGACTGGGCAAAACCTCGCATCATCTAGCCAAACACTCATCGCATGGCCCACCATGCATTGCCCTCTCATGTCTCGGAGTCAGTCATAAGGGTCTTGCCATGGCTACGGCCTCGGCGAGACATCTTCCTACCAGCACAACAAGGAAACACAGTGACCAAAATCAGGTGCAAAACTCTCTACTGTGCAGTCCTATGGAGCTACTAGACTAGACATCACCATGCTGGTGGACCAGGTGTAACCTTGGCTCTGATACCACTTTGTAATGCCCCAAAACTGGGTACGTTACCTAAATCACAGTATCATAAGCAAATTAAACTAATTGCAACAACAATTAAATAACTGTAACTAACCAAGGCTCACCCTTAAGGAATAATGTGCGTCTAGCGGCTCCTACTCTGGCATTGGAACAAGACTGCACTCTAACCTGCACTTGAAAACTAAACAAGCACGCGTGAGTGACATCTAAGTCACCGAGTATGCACTTCAAACACACACACAACAAAACTCGACAAAACCACAAAACACAGTTTTAATTTACAAAACATGGTTTTCTTTTGAAAGTCCAATTTAAAACATCATTTCCTTTTCCTTTAAAATCACTTGGGAATCTATTCCCAAAACATGCCTTTTACAAAACTCAAATTCACTTTTTCAATGTTTGGGATATCTTCCCCAAAACCATGTCATTTTCAAAACTCATATCTCTTTTTCTTTTTAAAACATTTGGACATCCATTTACAAAACCATATTCTTTCCCAAAACTCATCTTTTCTTCTTGTATGCATTTTCAAAACCTTTCTCTTATTCAAAGAAATCCATATCCTCAACCAAGTCTAGCCAAAAACACAATGCCTCATAGGGCTCAAAACCCGAAATCACAAATAGGGGTTGGTAACTGGTTAAAACCACAATTCTTATTTATTTCAAGGATTTTAGGATCAATCACAAGTCCAATCCTAGCCAAACCATTCCTTTTTTCATTTTCACAAATCCAACACTTTTCACGTTCATTTCCACTTTTTTTATTGATGTTACATTGATCAAGGGTAACCAGGCACACAAGCAGTAGGTGAGGACACCATTTTCCCCACCTCCCTGCAATTCCACGGTGAAATTCCATGTGCAGGAGGACACCACTATGGCTAACTGGCCTCAATTTCTTTTCATATGCAAGGGGATATGTCTTTTTTCGACATCCCATCGGTGCCCCGAACACCTAGTTCATATACTAGGCTCAGCCTACACCGTCTCAAGCTCAGTGACCACGGTCGTATTTGACAATTGATATCTTATCAATTTGTCGACACCAACCCCTCGTGGTTCCTCTCTGGCAACCACGGTCGTGTTGGACAATTGGTTTCTTGAAGTATCATTTTCCTACCATATTGCCGACACCAACTCCTGTGATTCCACGACACATTATTATTATTTCATTTTCAAAATTCTTGGGTTTTCCTTTCAAAATCATTTTCATCTTATCTTTCAATTGTAGGAAATCTTTTCCATGCAACACATGACCCTCCATTGGGGTCCCAACTCAAAATCTTGCAAAACCATACTTTTAAAACCACAAATTGGGTCTCATGCCCAAAACCACATTAAACCACACATTTAGTCACTTTTATTCATTTTTAGGGCTTCAAAGCCCAAAACCATTTCTAGATTCACTTATTTGGATTCCATATTCATCCATGACATTTACATGGGGAAACCATTATTATCACATACTCATTATCCATTTAAAACCTTTTATTTCCATTTTTCATACTCATTTATGCATATGGGCCAGGGGATAAAATCGGTAAACTGAAATCGGGTTTGGTATACCAAATCCTTTTGGTATACCGAAACCCACTGTTTTGGTTGACCGTGTGTTTTTGCTCTACCGAAACCAGAGGCCTGGCTGAAAATTGACAAGAAATCGGTATGCCGAACCCAGTTCAGCATGCTGAATTTCCCGTGTTCAGAACACCTTCCCTGTTTCAACCCAACATTTCACCAGAAATGGGAACCTCTGGTGGACCCCTTAGACATATATTATAAAACATGAATAAAACATGGGGTGTAGACCATTGAGTCTACTTCAAGACCCCTTAAACCATTCATCATTTCATTTATCACGCTATCCATACGAAAATCATAAAGGCATGGAACTCATACGTAACTACTGTAGTATACATTCCATTTTAAACCAAAACTCATGGAATCCATACAATCCGAGCATGATCTCTACATATTCATGCTATCCATCACATTCTTATGCTTCCTACTATTTTTCCGTGATTTTGCTTGCATTTTCCTCATTTTTCATGCATTTAACAGATTAAGCTAAAGAATGAAAAACGAGAGAGGAAAAGGGGTCGCGTACCTCATAAGGCACTCCAGTGACCTCCCCCGCACTCCAACACCCTTCGGTCTCACGTCCTTTCCTAGGTGATACTGATCTCTTCTTTCTCCCGCTCGACTCCTTCCCTTCCACTGGCTTCCTTTCCCCTTTTTATCTTCCCCTCCTCCCCGCATTACGTCAGCCTTTGATCCCATCACCCTAGCGTTGGAGGGGACGGGGCGACATGGGTGGAGTTGTGGACGCATGGGTTTGCAAGAGAAGACGAAGATGAAGATGAATGCTCGTGAGGAAAGAGGGAGAAAAGGAAAGAAAGAAAAGGGAAAAGGATGGGCATGCAAGCCGAGACAACTGTGCATCCTCAAACCAGACCCCACATTGGTCCCACATCACAAACAGGTGCACAGAAAGCCAACAAACCACCGCACACACAAGAAACAATAGATGATCCATTAATAAACCACTTATACAATATTACAATTAATTACATGGTTTATAATTAAAATGGATAATTAGGCCTACAAGTCATAGGAGGTGTATTATGGTAGTTGGCTATGCCTTCACTATTAACTATGGTCTTTGAGGGATTATTGTTGGGACTACCCCTATTCCACTGTCGTTGAGGTTGACCCCATTATGGTCGAGGTTGGTTCCACTATTGCTAAGGAGGATGGTTCCACTGTTGTTGCTGGGGAGGATTCCATTGTTGCTGTTAAAAAGGATTCCATCGCTGCTGAGGGTGACCCTACAATGGTTGAATGTTGTTGCCACGAGGTTCAAGATGATGCTCTTGGATAGCCATAGCCCTTTGCTCCTACAGTCTTGGTGCGTTGTTGATTCTGTTTATTGATCTTGTTACGCCATCAACCACTTGTGTTTTTCTTGCTTTCTTCGACTCTTCAATGAACTCATGGAGATTTTCTTTTACAGAAGCAGCGACCTCATATAAGGTTGCTACAGTAGGGCAGTATGCATTCACTAACCCCTTCTTCATTGGTCCTATTGTGTTTGCAATAAGGGTTTGGACCACTTGTCTCTTTGGAATGGTGAGACTAGATCTGGCCGCCATCTCGCACTACCTGTTGGCAAATGTGACGCAACTCTCACCTTGCCTCATAACCTCCTTACTCAAGTTGTGGAAAGTAGGCTTCGGGTTAATTTTGTACTGGTATTTGGCGAGGAAGCATTCTTTAATCTTGTCGAAACTATTGAGATCTTCCTTAGAGAGGGTGAGGAACTTGTCAATGGGTTCACCCTCTAGTGAATAGAAAAATAGATGAATTATTAACCCCAAATCAGAGAAGTATGGGGCTGACTCCATTTGGAACCGCACGATGTGGCTTTGGGGATTGGTGGTCCTTTTGAACTTTGGAGTCTTTGGGTATTTGAACCATGGAGGGAACCAACTCATGTCAAAATTTGTAGGAGCTTGAGTGTGCACTCCTAATGCACTAAGCATCTTTCTCATTTCTTCCAGATTGTTCATCCCTACTGATTGGGTTGGGATATTTGAATTAGATGCCTGTTGTTGATGGATTGGTTGCTAATAGCTGCCAACGATGGGCTGTGGTGTGGCCGGCTCTTGTTGCAGAGGAGGTGCTTAGTAATGGTGATATCTAGGCAACAGTTTGTTGCGTGTTGCTTGGTGTTCAAAGAGTGGATTGACTCACTCCTAGTACTTGCCATGTTGGAATTGGAACTGATCTTGGAACAAGAAGTTGGCCCTTGTTTTGAATCCTTCGTTGAGCGTATTGCCTTGCCTTTGATGGTTAGTGTTTGACAGTGGGTTTCCATACTACCCCTGGTGTAGGTCTTCAGTGATGTGGTCTGTAATGGGCCTTCGTTGTCCTTCATCAAAGGGGGCGGCCCTTGGAGATTTGAGTTTGGTTGAAGAGATGCGCTTGTTGGGTTGGGCACATCGTTGTTTAGGAACTGATACATGGCTTTGTATTGGATTGAATTAGGATCTAGTGTCTCTCCGATGATGGGGTGATAGATGACAAGGGTGGACTCCTCTCCTGATGTGCTTATCGTCTTTGACCTTTCTACTTGCGGTTGTTCAGCTTTAGTAATCTGGTTCATGATGGTGACTTTAAATAGTGTTTACTTCCTGAAAGTGTAAAACGCCAAGAAATAGGCATTTAATATCGTACGACTAAATAACAGTGTTTAATGTAAGATGCCTCAAAAAAGTCGTTTAATAGTTCAGGCTCCAATTTTTCCTCCTTTTTTTTTTTTGTTTTGCCCTTTTTTTTCTTTTGTCTACTTTTTTTGGTCTCTCTTTTTCCTTTTTTTTGGGTCTTTCTCTTTTTTTTATTTTGTCTCTCTTTTTTAGATTACAAGGAATTACAAAGAATTATATTGCCTGATACAAGTTTCTAGAAATGAAATAAGAACTGGAACTAGGATCGCATTGTTCAATTCCCTTGTTCAAATGTTGCACTTGTTGCAATTATATGAAGATGGCCAAAGACAAAATAGAAGAGAAAACAACAGTCAAAGTGTTGGACGCTAACTCTTGATTATTTAACGTAAAAGCCATAGATTAGGCGTATAACACTCTATGACCATGCCGGTGGAACCCAACACGGGTCTCTAAGATGAGTGGAAGCACACGAGAAGTCCCGATACGGTCATAGCAAAGATGGTGAATCTGAAGAAGAAGACTGGACTTGGAAACATCAAAGAAAGATAAGAAAAAGGATAAGGAAAAGGAGTCACCACCTAGTTTTTAATGGAAAGACGAGGAAAACCAAAATGCATATGAATGCAAGAAAAATGATGCAAATGAATGCGTGTGTGCTCCGTGCCTAATGGATGCAACACTTGGCAATTGTGGGCCAGAGAAAGGGTAAGGATTCTTGTTACGCATGGGGAAGGTGTTAGGCACCCCCATGCGCTCGAAGAAATCAGTCTTTCTAGGTTTCCTGCTTGTTAATGATCTAGTATGTGTATGCTTGTCTATTCTGATTGTACATGCCTAAGATGAGTGTGAAAATATGCCAAATCAAAGAGAAGAAATGAAAAAAAAGAAAAAAAAATGATAATCCAACGGACAATGTAGGCATTGAAAATGCCACTTTACTATATGCACTTGGGCGATGGGGAAAATCGTGAAAAATCAGAAATACTTGGAAAGCGTCATGCAAAACAGCAGAAACTTAAGAAATATGAGAAAATCAACAGTGAGAAAATAATCCTCATTCGGGTCCATGTCGGCATTGTCGAGCCTGTTAATGTACGCCCTCGGGCAATGAAAATCCAAATCAAATGAGAATCGGAAGAAGTCCGAGAAGTAATGCAAAAACCGCGCTTGAATTAAGTTTGAAATGCATACATGATGCAAGAAAACAAGCAAGAGAAAATATGCATGAAAAATGGGTAACAAAATGTACAAAATGCAAATATGGGGGAAATATGTAAATTTCTAGGGGCCTCTGTGCAAAAATTACATGTCCTGAATAAAGGCTGAGATTCTAGGGTTAAATTAGCAAAAATGCTTAAGAAAACACATTTTATGCAATTTTGAAGAAGTTGGGGGTTAAATGTGCAAAACGGTGCATTTTTGGTCAAAATCAGGATTCCTAGGGTCTAAACTGTAATTTTGCCAGTAAAACATGTGTTTAATGCAATTCTGAAGAAATTTAGGGTTAAATGTGCAAATTAATGGATTTATGTTTGAAAACATGAAACTTCAGGGACTGTTCTGCAAATTTACCCTAAAAAACATGCATTTAGTGTGAAATCAGTGAAGTTTAGGGTTTAAAATGTAATTCTGAAAACATTTGAGTAAACATTTAAATCTCCAGGGTTTAATTTGCAATTGTGCCAGAAAATCATGCATTCAGAACAATTTCAACGAAATCCAGGGTTTTCTGTGCAAATTATGGACTAAAAATAAATGAAAAGTAAATCAGAGGGTTTTATGTCAAATATTAAAGCCTAGAAAACATTAAGAAAAAACGACAAGGGTCACACTACAATTTCACAAAACAATGCATTATTAAAATGGTTAAAAACTAATGCAGGGACCTGAAAGCAACTAACGGCTCCGATCCAGCAGCGAGTGGCCCTAGTCTTCATCCCACCTCACTCGTCGACGTCGTGACTCTGGTGATGGCGATAGGGAAGAGAGGGGTACTAGAGGCTCCGGTGTGGCGGTCCAAGGCTCTAGGAAGGTTGAGGGAGTGGAGAGGAAGAATTCCTACCACTTAGAGGCCAGAAAAGGCGTTGCTCCTCCTCCTCCTGATCGTGCTCTGGTTCAACTCCGACGACGACGACTGAGGAGGTTGTTTAGGGCTTGAATCGAGGTGGTGAAGCTTCCAGAGTGCAGGAGGAGAGTAGAGGAGGGTTTCTTGATGCTCGGAGAGGTGCTGCGATGAGTGAAACGCCCGGTCAATCTTCATTATTCACCTTCTTCTTTGGTGACGGTGAGGGCACGTTCGGCGAGCTCCTCTTAGTGGCTTTCAGAGGAGATGTTGCGAGATCCAGAGGGGTGGAGAAGCAAGAAGGGACCAAGCCTAATTGGATGGAGCACGCTAGGGCATGAATCACTCACTGAATTCGTGCCCCCATCTCCTCTACCAGAGAATCGCATCTGACAACCCAAAATCCACCTGATTCCGGCCAAAGGAACCACCTGACCTTACTGGAATCGATTGGGGAAGGTAGAGGAGGACCCGGGGAACTGAATTGGAAACAAATTAAGCTCTGATTAGGGCTTACCTGAGCTGACAATGATGGAGGTCACCAAAGCTCACCGGAGCTCGTCGGAGTTGGCCTAAACCTTGAATTCTTCTCCTATCTGAGCTTACTCTCTGATCTAGGACTCCTCTGGTGGTTTTGGTTGGGAGAAAACTCTTTGGTTGCTCTCCTCTCAAATTTTCCAATTTTTTTCTCTTGCAAATGTGGGGGGGGGGGGGGGGGGTATTT
>JAMKQA010079155.1:0-11741 GCA_024699735.1 Posidonia australis
GTTGGCACATTCGTTTGCAAGAGTAACAGCCCGGAAGATGGAAGGTCTGCAGCCGCAGCCTGGAAACGGCTGGGCGCCTGCTTGGTGAGCCAGTGATGTGCGCCTACTTGGTGAGCCAGTGATGTGCATCTGGAAGGTGCGCCTACAAGGTGCGCCTAGAAGGTGCGCCTATAAGGTGCGCCTATGAGGTGCGCCTGTTTGGTGCGCCAACTCAGCTCACAGAATTCTCTGGACTCTGGCTTGCTAATAGGTTTGGAGCTTGGTTTAAGGGCTGACCACATCCAAAGCAACATAAGGATACTCATCTTCGGGTTACCTCAAAATCGGGGTGTCTACAGTCTAGAAGAAGAAACTACATTTTTTCTCTTGATATTTATCTATTTTATTTTACCAAGCAAAGCTCAAACATTTTCAATCCTAGATATTTTAATTTTTATTGACATGTGATAATTGTGAATTTTAGAGAGTTTCAAGATGAGGACCCAACTTTTATATTGCAGGTCGGATTTCGTATAGGCACCTATAGGTAAAAAGCTTGTAGGCACCAAGGGAGAGGAGGAAGAGGGGGTGGGGTGGGCAGGAGGGGCGATGACAACAAAGGTGAGGAGGCGATGGAGGGGCTACAATAGTGGCAATGGAGGAGCGAAGTAGTGCAGTACACGGAGGGAGGAGGAGCAGGCAGGAGAGAGGCGACAGAAAGGGAGGGGTGGGGAGGTGACGAAGGAGGAGGAGGAGGCAATAGAAGAGCGACAACGGTGGAAACAAACGAGTCACGCAGCAAGGTATACAGAGGAAGGAGGAGCAGAAACAGGAGTTCAACACGGTACATCGAAGGAGGCGATGATGGTGAGGAGGAGAGCCGAAAACTAGCAAGAGGAGGAGGAGGAGGAGGATGGGGGTGGGGAGGTGATAAAGGGAAAAGGGGAGGTGAGGAATGGAGAAGTAGATGTTTTAATCTTGGTCTTTCAAATTATATTAACGATTAGGATTTTATGTGCCTGCAGAAAATACCCTGTAAGCACCTACATTTGCATTTCCTCTTTTATATAGTTTGATTATCAATGGTAAATTTAGTAGTATCATTTCGTGACGTGTTTTAGTTTGATAAACAATGGTATAGTTAATAGTCAAGCTTAACTACTTACAGAGAAATTATTAAGATTAGTAGTGTAAGAATTAGCGAAGTTAACTTATAACTTGAATATCAAATATATTTAAAACCCATCACGTCGTAGTCAAGATAGATCTTTTTTTATCTTATGATTTGACAACATATGGATGTTGCATGGCATCATTAATTCTATCTAAAAATTATATTGTTAGATCATGTTTTATGAATATTTAAACTGAAAACTGAGAAGCGAAATGATTGATCGACTTTTGGATGGTTTGGTTTGATTTGATTTTAAGTACATACATGGTTTCGTTCGAATCTAATTAGGGGTGCAAACGGAAACGATATGGTATAGATAGAGGTGTTACTAAATCCGTATCTATTTTTTAAGTACAGATACAGATACGAATATCATTAGAATATGAAAAATGTATATCCATATCCTTAAAAAACAAATACAAATACTGATACAGTATGTATATTTGACGAACGAACACTGACAAAAAAACAGATATAATATCAAAAAAAAATTATGTCTAAAGCTTCAAATATAAGTAGGTGAGTATATTTTAAATAACTAATAATATGAAAATCAATAAATTATGATTATTATCGTTAAAAATTTACATATTACAATCAAATCAAATAATACATCTATATAATATGGATAATGGATACGGAACAAATATTATAGAAGATTTCAAAAATGATATCCATATCCGTATCCGTATCTGCTCGAGACGGATCCTGATAATTTATATCTTTTAAAAAATAGATACGAATATGAATACACGATGAATATCTCATATCTATTTGCATCCGTAGTTCTAATATAATTAAAACTGATAAGTATGTTTCAATTCATAGTTTTTGCTAGAACTAAAGTGAATTGAATTGTATGTACTCCAAAAAGTTTTGTATCATTAAATATGTATGTAGGTGTATAGAGAGTTAATGTATTTGTATTTTTGAGCCTTGGTTATGGAGCTTCCACAGGTTCTACGGTTTCTAAAATATTCTTCCGCATAGATCAATGACCTATAACTTTCAAGACGTCGAGGGATATTAACAGGACCCTGTGGGTTTGGAGTTTACTAACAGATCTCATCAGAATTGGTGGGATCTCTTTGATTCTTTGTTATGAAAAAAAAACTCATCAGAATTGGTGGGATCTCTTTGATTCTTTGTTATGAAAAAAAAAGTACTTATATTTTTAACTTGCACCCTCTATGCAGCATGAATACGGTTACCTCTATGTCATTCCTGGGCAATGTGAACAAAACCATGGCTAACCATGGCCTACCATATCAATTTCTTACAAAAAGGAAAACTATCGTACCACTGTGCTCAAGACATAATAGACCCACACAACTGTCATCATTTCAAACAAAAGCCACACAATGATGTTACGCCCACAAAGGCGTAAACCAAGACGAACGAGTGAGACAAAGGGAAGCAGGGAAAAACCAAAAAAAAACTGAATGAGGGGAAGCAATACTGTACAAATGTTCATCTGCAAGATCATGGAATCCTGTAATAACTTTTAGAGGAAGATGACAAGAGAACTCAACGTAAGATTTAATAAGTTAAAATTTTACGTCAAAGGCTTATCTTCTTCTATTCCTCGGGACATAACAAGGGAAACGGTAAATTGCTCAGTGATTAGCCGATTAATTCTCTGCACGACCCATTCCATTTGCAGTCAACTTTTGCTGTCTCCTCAGAGACAAGACAAGACTCCTGAAGAGAGCGAGAGAGAGAGAGTGAGAAAGTGCATTAAATGCATAATATATGACTAATCACTGTCAAGGTTTTCCTAACAATCTAGCATCATTAAATAGCAATCGACAATAGCTTACAGCGATACCATTGACATGTCCAAACTCCGAAATTGCAACGAACACGATCCAAAAGCTTGTGTTAAATGTCAAAGTTTCGTTATAATTGTACAGGACCATCCAATATTGTCTGTGAGCATTAATAAAAAAGGACGCAAACAGATGTGGTCCGTTGGCACACGTCACATCCATGCACGTGGCCATTGGCTGAAGTAAGATTGCAAGTTGTTCGGATATCATCTGTTAATTCAATCCGCTCCATGTTATGAATGAAACGAGATAGGGATTTTATGTATCCATTCATCTATTAATTCGTTATCTATTAATTTATTAATTTATTAATTTAATAGATCAAGCTTCGAATAATATATTACGTGTAACTTGTTAATTCATTAATTCGAGGATAAATTAATAATTTTATACAAATCTTAATTATTTAACATAAACATATTATATATAATAACATCATTCTTTATTTCTTCCTCAATCTTCATTTCCTCCCGATAATCCTAACTTTCTAAGTCCACCCTCGACAGCTTGGTCTTTTACCTCTTTCGTCCTTTCATCATTCTTTATTTTCTCAACCAGTCCCATGTACATCACTGGTAGCAACATCTGATAGCAAGGATTCTAATCCAAACTCATCTAATCCAGATCCTTGATCGTCAGAAGAACCCCAACACGACCCTTCACTCTTAAATGTTGCCCCTGCTTGCCACCATTCCTATCACCACAATGCCCTCGCCTACTCCACCATCCACGTCATCCTTACCTCCTCCAGTTGTCACTCTACCATGCGTTCTGTCCTCTACTAGATGATCTGCCTTGACTCCTGCCTTTGCCCTAGCTCCTTCTTTGCCCACACAATTCGGTCTTTCACCAACATCGCTCGTTTCAACAATGCCATAGCCTTGTTCCAATAGATCCCAACATCTAATTACATCAACTAGACTCGGTCTTTCACTACTATTCTTGGGATTCTTTTTGATTACAGACAACTAGATAAGGTGGTTGGTGTCTTCACCGACAGTTGCAATAGTAGCATTAAATGGGAGGTGTTTTGTTTTCTTCTTCTTCTTCTTCTTTGTCATTTTATTGTAATTTGAATTCTAATTATCATTATAGTTTTGATTTATATCAAAAAAAATTTGTAAGTCGAATGGAGGCTTAAGTTTGTTGGATGGTTTAGGAATCAATAGAATAATTGCTATATTATCAACTCTTATGATGCTGTTAGGAATCAATAGAATAATTATCTTATGTTCAATTTGGTCCATGAAGAAGCCATGAAATGATATAAATTAAGATTTAACAACAACAAAAAATTCACCTGTTTCACCAACCACTTGCTACTCGTTATCTTAATAGCTAATGGGTAGAGTAGCGGTCAAAATCTTTTAAGTTGAGTATTCATCAGACCTATTATCTATTAAGAAAGAAGGGATTAAGGTTCGAGTAGACCTTATACCAGATCCAACTCAACCCGTTTACAACCTAGACTAAAGGATGGGTGAGTTGGCGGTTACGTCTGAATGTAATTGATCATGTTTCTAATAAAAAATGAAAATGGATTATGGGTGCATACTTTTTTTCCTAATTCATATTCCATGGAATTTTAGAGAGCATTTTAAGAAAAAAATAACTCAACTTAATTTTATTGTAGATGCCATTCATTACCACTATCGGTGTAAAGTAGTTTTATGCTGCTTCATGGTTCATATTGAACATAGTTTTATTTTTTTGACAGGATTTAACCATACAAACATAAATCATTACACTACAAAATATACAATGTTAAATCAGCAATACAATCTAAATATTATAGTGTCTTCATTAGCATATGATGTTTTAGCACATCTACACAGCCTTTAACACAATTTTTTGCGTCCTAAACAAATAATGTGGCCATCTATTGCATTTTAGGGTACAAGTTAAAAAAATGTTAAAGAGTTTGAGGGTGAAATGCATAAAGAAAGACTGAAGGCATCGGGTCAAACAGAAATAAAACAAAAGGCCAGGGATATGGGATGAGGACACTTCTTCTCAGCGTAATAAGGATTTTTTTTATCCTAATATTCCTGGAAACCTAATAATGCTTTTAATACATTTTCCCTCTCATATTTCTCTTAAAATCTTTGTCCGTTCAAATTCTTTATTTTCTTTCATACCTTAGAGTTAACATTTGATGGACATTGTACTAGACAAGCCTTATTTGATATGAAATTTACTCGAGTACTCGCCTTCGTCCATATCACCTCTAGGATTTCTTCAGCGATTTAAGGGAGAAATTTTCTCCTTTCATTTCAGTAACGTATGTGATCTTCAATGACAACATTTACTAACATCTTCCACTTGATCATGAAGATCAAGCTATAAATTCCTACATACTCCCACTATTCATAGGATATATGAGTCTTTCTCAATTTCTACTCTCACTATTCGTGAGAATGTATTCTATCTCCATTATTTATGAAAATATTTCTTAATCCCATCAAGTCAACAAACTCGATGAACTTTTTCGTTGGAATTTCTTTAATCAAATGATCAGCAATCATATTATCTATGGGAATATAACTTAATTTTATTTCTCCTTTTTCTAAAATATCACAAGTATAATAATATCGCATCTCAATATGTTTTCCTCTTGAACTATTAGCACTACTATTTATAAGGCTAATTGCAGTTTGATTGTCATAATATATATCTATTGGATCATTTATGAAATTAATATTTAAATCATTGAAAAACCTTTTAATCCAAACAGCATGTGTGATTGTTGTACTGCAGGCAACATATTCAACTTTTTGTGTGTATTTGACTACACGTCCTTACTTTTTATTGCCTCAAGATACAACACCACCTCCAAAAATAAATAAGTGTCCTGAAGTGGACTTTGCATCATCTTTATCACCACTAAAATCTACATTTGAATAACTAAACACTTCAAGTTCTTTCGCTTGATATGTAAGCTTATGGTACAATGTTCCTTTTATGTATTTCATTAATCTTTTAACAGCTTCCCAATGTATCGTTCTAGGATTACTTTGGTATTTACTAACCAAACTTATAGAATATGTCAAGTCCAGTCTAGTACACAACAATGCATACATTAAACTTCTAATTGCTTGGACATATGGTACTTTTAAAGGTTATTCCTTCTTTATAGGACATTGATCTTTGCTTAATCTTTTCCTATACACATATGGTGTAGGTGTCGAAGTGCTATTTTGCATTTCAAACCTTTTAAAATTGTATGTAAGTATCTTTCCTGATTTATATTTAATATTCTAGATTTTCGATCTTTAAAGATTTGTATTTCTAAAACATAAGATGCTTTCTCTATGTCCTTCATTTCAAATTTCAAGCTAAGTTCTTTTTCATTTTATTTAACAAGTTAATGTCATTTTTGGTAAGTAAAATATCATCTACTTATAAGGATAATATCACAAATTTGCTCACACTTTTCATGACATACACACAATTATTCAATCTGTTTGAAACAAATCCCATCTTGACAATCACATCATGGAATTTAAGTTACATTGTCTTGAAGCTTGTTTTAAACCATATATTGATCTATTCAATTTGCACACTTTATCTTCATGTCTTTCCACCTGAAATCCTTCAAGTTGTGACATGTATATTTCTTCCTGCAGATTTCTATTTAGAAATGCAATTTTTACATCCATTTGATGTAATTATAAATTTAAATGTGTAACAATAGTTAATATTATTCTTATAGATGCAAACTTAGCTATAGGAGAGTAAGTTTTCTGAAAATCAATTCCTTACTTTTGTGTATAACCTTTAGTAGCTAACCGGACCTTTTATTTTTCTATAAACTCATCAACCTTTAGTTTTTCTCGAAATATTCATTTGCATTCTATAGCTTTTCTGTCATTAGAATGCAAATGAATATTTCGAGAAAATCACACAATTCCCAAACTTGATTCTTCTTCATGGAATCAATCTCATTAACTATGGCTTCAAGTTATAAATCTCTTTCTTGAGATTCAATGACATCCTTATATGTCATGAGTTCCATGTGATTTTTCTCTATATCAACTAATAAATAAAAAAACTCACAAGAATACAAATGATAATCATCCATCCATGCAAGTTGACACCTTATTCTTTTGTTGCTAATAAGTGCTACCAGTTCTCTATTTTTATTCATAGTTTCATTATTTCCATTTATAAGCTCAATTTGATTTTCACCCACAATTTCCATGGGTTCATTTACATTTTTCAAATTTTGTTCTCTTTCATTTATCATGTCTTGTTTCGGGAGATTATTGGAATAATCATCACCTATTATCATTAAAGGTTCCTCTTTTTCACTTTCCTTTCCTTTGCCATCTAGGTTTTCTAGAAAAGTAGCATCTTTATATTCAATAATTCCATTTTCTTTATGGTAAAATTTATAACCAAAGGAATTTTCATAATAACATAGAAATCTACATTTTAGTGTTCTAGAATCCAACTTATCTCTTAATTGTCTAGGAATAATTACATGGCTATAGATCTTCATTTCCTTAAATAATGTAAATTGGACTTTGTTCTGGTTCACAATTCATAAAGTGTGCTAAGTACAGATTTAGTGGGTATTCTATTAAACACATGATTTGCTGCCGGCAACGCTTCTCCTCAAAAGATTTTGAAGATGCCTGAATGTGAAAGATACATCTAACAGAATTCATTAGAGTTTTATTTTTCTTTTTGCCACACCATTTTGTTCTGATGTATAAGGCATTGTAGTATGCCTTTTAATTACATGTATTTCATAAAACTGTTCAAATTCCTTAGAATTATATTCCCTACCTCTATTTGACTTTAATACTTTAATATTTCTTCCAAGTTGTTTTTCAACTTCTAGCTTATATTTCTTAAAACATATTAATACTTCACTTTTATGAGATATTAAATATATATAATCATATTTAAAAAAATCATTTATAAAAGTTACAAAATATTCCTTGTGATTATATATTTTAACACTAAGTGGACCACACATATCAGAATGAATTAAGCCCAGTAATTCATTGGATCTATGTCTCTTTCCAAAAGGTTTTTTAGTCATTTTTCAACTAAGCAATGTTGACATTTTTCTAATTCCATATTTTTAATATCAGGCAACATGTTCATTTTTATCAATTGTTTCATTTTGGATTTATTAACATGCACCAATCTTAAATGTTATAATTCACATTCAGACAAATAACATAAGGAATAACCAGAAGTTACATCAATTTCGTTTATTTCATTGTTAGTTACAGCAATCCTGAACAGATCATGTTCAGGTACATAAGTGCCCATAGCATATACTTTCTTGTTTCTTCTAATGGACACACACTTGTTGTGGAAATGCACTTCCAAGTCATTCTTTATTAGAGTGTCCACAAAAATCAAATTCCGTCTCATGCCAGATACATAGAAGATGTCTTTCATAACCATAATACTGTCTCCCAGATCCAACCAATAGGTGTCAACTCCTTTTACATCTAAATTGGTGCTATTACCTATGTAGATGCGTTGTTCCCTAAGACTGAATTCTTTAAAGGATTCCAGTCCCTTCTTGGTTTTTGAAATGTGCCTAATGACACCTGAATCAACCCACTAATCGTTGAAACTGGGAACTATAACATTATTGCATTCCAAAACTCTTTTGTTTTTAAGTTTTGTTTTGAGTTTTTGCCTTTAATTTCATCATTATTTGAACAATTTGCTCTAAAGTGGCCAAATTGTCCTCATGCGTGACAAGAATCCTGTGATTTCTTTCCTTGTGCTTGATTTTGCTTGTATTGATTCCTGTTTGGTCCATATTTCCTCTTCTAGTTTTGTCAAAACTTTTGAAATGCAGCATTTGCCTCTTCCATATTGGATTCATGTCTCTTCTGGCTAGCCATAATTTCTTGTTCAGTTTCCAACCTAGTTGGTAATTCATAGAGTTGAAATAAGGTTGACTTTAGAGATGTGGTGACATATCAAAACTGTGTAGCAAACTATTTAATATGGTTGCTATTTGCAGTTTTTCAGGTATAGAAGTTTTTACAGTAGCTAAGTCCTTAGTCATGATAATCATGTTGTTAACATGTTCCACAATACTTTGTTCCTCAGACATTTTGCTTGAGTTGTACTTCTGAAGGAGAAGGTGAGTACTAATTTCAGTAGTGTTATCATACTTCTCCTTCAAGGCATTCCACAATATGTGTGAATGGTTGCATGTTTCAAAATATTTTATCATACTATCCTCCATAAACATGAACATAAGACTTTTTGCTTTCTTATTCTCTATTTTCCATTTTTCTAATTTTGTAGTTTCTACTTTAGAAGCATCAAAACTAATTTTCAGAGGACTAGACTCAATAACATGTTCCAGATTATTATATAGGAGTACATACTTAATCTTCTTATGCCACATCTCGTAATTAATCCCATTCAATTTCTTTACTTTTGTCAACTCGGTGGTAATTAATTTACTGGCAATCATAATTCAAATCTACAATGAAATATAATTTCCAAAATTAAAATTTCCACAATACACTAACTTACAATTTCAATAAGATTCCAATAAACCTCTAATTTCAAGAATATATGCAATTTCAAAATGAAATTCTATAATATTCTTACTCAATCAAAGAATTTCCAATAAGGAAGATTAATTCGCAAAAATAGACTTCCAATTAATGTCTAATTCCAGAAATTATGCAAATTTCCAATTTCCTTTTATAACATGTAATTTTAACCAATAATTAAATCATGCAATATTTTCAATTTGAAATAATAACCTTTTAATAAAGTATGCAACCTATTTATTAATATGAGCAAGAGATCTGATAAACATGCAATAATCACAAAATAATAATAACAAGTTTTTCCTCAATAAATATCAATATCAAATAAAATGATAATTCAAAAAAACAAACAAAGTTAATCTACTAAATGCAATAATTATCATTCAACAAGTTTTTTTCTTGGTAAAACCATATCAAGAATAATAATTATGATTAACCAATGACAAGAACAAAAACTAATTCTTAATCAAATACCAACTTTCTATATTTAATCAACTAAGGGTCCGTTTGATAACGATTATTAGAACCAGTTTATGAAAAAAAGCACAATTCGCAATTAACAAATAGGATTGGGGCCCCTCCTTTCAGATTTTATAAATCCTGGTTTTGTTTAGAGGGTTTTGAAGAATTAACAAAGGATTATTGGTGGCAGAATGGCTATCCTCCCTCTCAATCCTCTCCTGTGATTGAGTTTAGCTTCAAATTGAAAAATCTAAAATTTCTGCTTAAGAAGTGGATAGCACCTATTAAGGCAAAGAGAAGTAAAAGACTCAGGCTTATAGAAACCCAGATTCAGGACTTGGATGTTCAGGCTGAACATTCTAACAACATCAATTGGGTGGGAAAAAAAGGCCTTGAGATTAGAACACCTTGCTTTACTTAAAGAACAAGAGGTTTATTGGAGACAAAAATCAAGGATTCAATGGTTGAAAGAAGGGGATCTCAACACCTCATTCTTCCACAATACGGTTAAGTGTCACAGAAGGGTAAATAATATTTCTTCCCTTCTCATTAATAATGCAATAACCCTATCCCAATTGGAGATCTGCAGAGAAATTGAGAAACACTTTACTAAGCTATTTAATAAGGATAGCAGTCTTCATATTTCCTTTAGCTGGGATATCCTTATCCCAGTCAAAATTCCTTCCCCTGAACAACTTGAGAGCCCTTTTGAGGAAGAAGAGATTAGAATTAATGTCTTCAAATTATCTGGGAACAAGTCCCCAGGACTTGATGGTTTCCCTTTGATCTTCTTTCATTACTTCTGGGATATGCTGAAAAATGAAATAGTTAACATATTCCAGTCCTTTCATGCTTCCAATGATCCTGAATTTCATTTTGTAATTAACCAGACTTTTATTGCACTTATCCCTAAAAAACAGGGTGCTTTAAGGATTCAAGATTTTAGACCTATTAGTTTAGTTAATAGTCTTTACAAAATTATAACTAAAACTCTGGCTTCTAGGCTTTCACCAGTGCTGAATTTAGCCATTGATACCTCACAGAGTGCCTTTTTGGCTGGGAGAGCTATTGGAGATTGTTTCCTTGTGGCGCAAAAAACCCTACACTTTATGAGATCTTCAAATATTAATGGCTTCATTCTAAATTAGACTTCGAAAAGGCTTTTGATAACATTAATTGGAACTTTTTGATAGATGCACTTTCTGGAATGGGTTTTGGGGATAAGTGGATCTCTTGGATCCGTATGTGTATATCTACTGCTAAATTCTCTGTTTTAATTAATGGTTCACCTAAAGGGTACTTTGGGGCCACCAATGGTTTAAGACAGGGTGATCCCTTATCTCCTTTATTATTTATTATAGCTACAAATATGTTAAACTGTATGTTGCAATCCGCCAAGAGGAATAATCTAATTTTTGGGATTAAATTCCCACATGAAGGACCATCTGTGGTCAATTTGCAATATGCATTTGCCAGACAGTATTGACAATATGATCAATATCTGTAACCATGCCGGCGAGATGATTCCGCAAAAGAATGCGAAATCGGACGGCAAAATCACGTCGAAAAACACAAAACAAATGGAGTCGCCACCTAATCTATTATGGAAGACAAGGAAAACCATAATATGAAAAATCATGCAAAAAAACAAAAGAAAAAGGACAAGTCTACGAAATAAAACCAGAATGCGGGTAAGGATCCCTGTTACGCACGAGGAAGGTGTTAGGCACCCTCGTACGCCCGATAGAATCG
>JAMKQA010079156.1:0-13981 GCA_024699735.1 Posidonia australis
ATTTCGCAGGAATGCCATTATTGCGGGATCAATGTCTCAAAATTTGCTTGTGCATCCTCTCATATCTACCTCTCGCAGATCTGCGAGCCCTTCTTCCTTTCAGATCTGCCTCTCCCTCCTTCCTCCGTCCGACCGGACTACGCTTGCTAGCAGATCTACATCTAGTAGATCTTCGCGATCATTATTTCTGCTCCGATCATTCTCTGGTTGATTGGGTGCAGGTTGGGATAAATTGAGACTCTGCAATGCCTCTTACTAGGTGGACTTTGTTACTCCAGATCATTCTCTGGTTGATTTGGAGAGAGTGAAATTTTAATATCTTTCGCAATATTACTTAGTCAGCTTTTGGAATTATTACTGTTATTATATGTTTGATGCAATTTTGAGTGGAATATCTTGTACCAGGTTTTGAGAAAGTAGAATGTTGTAGTTTGTAACTGCAATGACACCACAGTCTGAGGGGCCTCTTGCACCATCAGGAGAGACAGTCCAGGATGATATGAATGGATGAAGGAAGGAAGTTGGCTCATATAGAAAAATACATTTTTTGATACAATTCTTATTCGTCCCATTTTTGATAAATATTCTGAGCTCTATGGTGTCTTATATGGAACAATATGGATTTTTTGGGAGCTGTATAGCCTAAGGGTCTGTAATATCACTGAACTTTGTATTTCTTATCTGGCACTGAAGCCGAAGAAATAATATCTATCTCAATCGTTAACAAAAAAACTATGTCATATCATTTGTTGCATTTTTTCTTTTCTTCGTTTCTTTTTAATACTTATTGAATCTAAAAGAATACAACATTTTAATAATTAGTAACAATAAATAACCATTTTTAATACAACAAAAGTATATTTTTAGTATTTACTAAATTTAGAATAAATAAATCAAAACATAAATAGAAATTTCCAATTCTGTAACTTAAAACTCAACCCCATGTAAATATAATCCATATGTAACTTACATAATTTATATGAAGCAACATTTTTAAAAAACACAAAAAGAATAGGGTAATCACTTTTTGTTCCAAAAACCTTCAAAATAGATTTTTTTTTTCTAATATAAAATGTATTGTTTTCAAAAATTTACTCTATTTTTTTTGCAACTTATTCAACAAAAATCAATAAAATCTTTTTTTACCTTATGCATTTGAAGAGACATTGGGGTCATCATCGCACATGCCCCTTGTCTACCATATAAAAGTATCACTTCCTCGGTCATCACACCTTTTCTTAGAGGAGTAAAAGTTCCACACATTTTCAATTCTATTGTGTTCATGTTTTTAATCTTGTATTTCCTATAACAAATCGAAGAATAATGGTTAGATGGACCTAAGAGAAAGAAGAGAAAATGCACTTCTTGTCCTTTCGATCATAAGAGAAAGACGGATAGTAGAAGATGAAGGAAAAATAACGAAGAACAAGTAGAACTTAAATGTGGTAGTAGTATCTACTATTATTTCTATAACACAATTTAAAGATAGGAATAAGTAAAAAGTAATATTAATATTAGTATTTTACTAATAATATTAGCAATAAATCGACTGATTATAATCAATACAATAACACATATCTACTACTATTTCTATAACAATGTGCAATTGTATAACATGTGCTCATACGTGGCTAAAACTATTCTTTTAAATAAATTAGTCTTTTTTCTCTCTAAGCAAACCATAACTAAGGATCCGTTTGATAAAGTTTTTAGATAGCTTTTAAGCATATAGTTTCTCCTTAGAAGTTACAATGGTCCAATAGTTCTACCAAATACTATTAACTTCTCAGAAACATGTAACATTTGGAATAGTGATTTTTTTACATTTTCAAAAGTTAAGATATAACAACTTCTAGTCAGAAACTAGTTTCTATACTTAGATTTAGAAGATAAAACACTACAAAATGTTCCCTAAAACACTCCACTGTGCTAATAAATCAGCTGGTTACCATTTGTTAAATCAAATATGGAAGTCAGTGGAAGATCAAATAGAAATTTTAAGGAAGTCAGCGGAAGATCGAATGGAAATTTAAGGAGAAGATAGTGCATATCCGAGCTCATATGGGTTCATTCTCATCTCTGGAACTGTCCATAAGAAAGAAATTAACCGTTATCTTTATTTTGTTCGGTCCATCTGAAAAGGAGATTGGTAACATTTACGTAACCAAAAGTACAGTTTTACACTTTACCAGTTACCCATTTGATCATTGACATATTAGATGGGTAAAGAAATAGATTTACTTTGTATCCCTTCTATTCTTTATATGTTTCGTACAAGGATACATATGTAAACATCTAACTTTTTATTATATATATACACACACATACACAAAGAATCAAATCTTGGTCATAAATTAAATCATTTTCATTTTGATCATATATGTGTAATTGACGGTTTTTTAATTATTGATATTTTGAACATCCATGTATTTGGACGTGTACATGTAATTAATCTTGAAGTACATGGACATCTATAATTCATCTTGCACAAGTTAATTTTTTAAATTAATGATATCTTACATTGACCGTCTTAATGAGGATACCCTACACAGAAATTAACGATTTCTTTATGGTATCTCACTTCCTTATGTTGATGGTATTTATATTTAATCAATAAATTTATTTATATATATTGATATTCTTTAATTAATAATATCCTATGTGCATATTACATGCATTGATGTGTATAATACCTAATTTATCTGATATGTACCTGATATCTATTCTAAAACAAGTAATGAAATAAATACTATGTAAAACAAGCTATGATCAAGTAATTGTCCACATCCATACTAATCTTTGAATGGATAAGGGTAACAGATAAGACCTTATCAAACCCATATAAATCTTAGTCTCATACTTGTCCTTTTTTTTGTTTTTTAAATCAATAGACATTTTTTTTTTCTTTCTACGGTCAAACCTAAAAGTGTTAATTCCACTTTTCCTGGTTAACTACACCACGACAATTGATTGTCTCGAACTACTTATTTCCATCAAAATCTTGCAAACAATTTTTTTCAATTGGAAGAATCTAGTTTATGCTCATTCCAGTGAGGCAAGTAGAGATTCCACCTGATTTGGAAGCTCAAGTCGAATATAGAGCATTCCTACAGCTTGGGGACCCAACTACACTACCCATCTCAAACCTAAACACAATTTCCTATTCGGATAAGTTTTCAAGTCAAGAACGATATAAAGTGAAGCAGAAACTTCAGCTTTGTAGTAGCTTACCTTGCTAAAAAATATAAGCCAGACTATTTTCAGAACCTAAATCTTCCTTTTACTGCACAGTATCAAAGATGGATGAGTGTTTAAGTTGATGGTGCCAAGTTTAATGAGGATTTCCCAAACGTGCAACAGCTACGAAGTTTACAATTGTATTGCAGGGGGGTAGCAAGTTGTATTATAAAGGAAATATTTACATGCCTGCAGGATCCTTTTTGATTCATTCAGTGACCATGCTTAAGAACCTTACGAAGAACAAAGAAATACAAAAAATGGAATTATAAAAGAATCTGTAATACAATTTATTAACACGTTTATAGGAGCAGCGAAACAGCTAGGAAATGTATGCCTTGACAAGCTCGCTGAAGTTGCAAACATAACCTGTTCTTGGACAAGTAATTTGGCCATTATTTTTCTTGGCCATGTCTTCAAGAGCCTGCCATGTAACACAGCATAGTAAGTAATAATAACAAATTGGGTACCAATATGTGCGAAATTTCCTGACCTTGGTGCTGTAAACGTAGCCATTGGGTAGTACAAGAGGTGGATTCTCAGTGTCCATCAGCTCTTTTGTTATATAGCAGACAAGCTTTGAATGGTGCTGCTTTGCAAATGGCAGGGAGAACGCCAATCTGCGGAAGCTCTGTTGAGACAATGGATCTTCTTTTGGACAATCCTCTTCACAACAAAATCTAAGCATGTATGGGAAAAAACAAAACTCCAGATAAAAAAAGAAATTACATATAAAGTGAATCTGCTTTTCAAATCTAAGTATTGGCTTTTTTCTTCTTTAAATACATATAAAGTGAATCTAGTGTTTCGTTTGCAATTGATGACTGAAGACAAGTATCTTTTTTCATTATATTATTAAAAATAACCATTGCATCTGAATTAATGACTACAGAAGGATACGGAGTCTTCAGAGCAGACAGACCAGCTTGCAAGTAGATATTCAGCAAAGGCTCCAAAGTCATGCCATATAACCTGCAAAACTCCTGCTTGAACTGCTGCACTAGATATTCCCATTGCTTCGGATCAAATAAAACCTGCATAAGGTAATCGCTAGTTCACATGTAACCATGCTAAACTTTTCAACTAAAAAGACTGAAACTTATAGAACAATTAAATTGTAAATTGTATCATAAAACTAATTTAAAGCATATGTCTCAATCAGATGGCTTTTAGCGGCAAAAGGTTTCTAATACTATGTTTTTTGAACTGGAAGCAGAATACATGATGAATAGAATAATCATATGAGATTTAATTTAAGGGGAAATTACATTTTGGTACCTTGATCGGACTCTAATGATTTGGTATCTCATGTTTGAAAATGTATATTTCACTGCCCTAAAATTATCTCCGTCCACCAAAAACAACCCCCAATCACTGAAACTCTGGTCATGACTACAAGATTATAAATTTATGATCAAACTACCCTCCTGCATTTTCAAAATTAGGTATGAAATTGTTAAAATCCGTAAACATCAGGGTACCAAAGTGTAATCTATTTATTTAGGATGAGAATCCAATCCAAGGGTATATGGTCAAGTTGCAAGAAAATACAATGGTGTTAAGTCCCATGAGCATTTTGGAAACATTAGGGTAGTGAAGCATGCATTTTTAAATATTGGGAATCAAATTATTAAATCTCAAAAACATCAAGGTATCAAAATGTAATTTCCCCTCAATTTAATTATCTTTACATTAGGGTAGTGAAGCATGCATTTTTAAATATTGGGGATCAAATTATTAAATCTAAAAAACACCAAGGTATTAAAATGTAATTTCCCCTCAATTTAATTATCTTGAAGCACAACAAAATATCTCTGTGTGTGCACAACAGCTCACAGAACACACAAACTAAAAATATGAGTGCACAAAATCAAAGGCAACATCTTCCACTGGAGTTCCTCCACACTGAATTAAAAACATAACTTCTTCTCGATCAGGATTTTCTGCATGATCGTGCACACTTCCTTCAATATAACATTTTTCAACCCTCAGGAGGTGATTTGACTTCCATAACTCTGTTAAATTATACCTTTTCTAACTCCATCAACATTTATCTATTTTCCTTTTTATACAGGTACACCTAAAGGTCTTCTTTAAACATGATCAAACCACCCAAGACGATTCTCTCTACTTGTATCCTCAGTTGATGGTGCTACCCCTAGCTCAATGGTAATGAATTTGTTCCTTAGTTAATCTGTAACATGCACAAACAATTTCTAGAGTCAAAGAGCAAGTATATTTCCTCGTTCCTCTTCCCCTCACTTTTCCTTTGACAGATTTTATTTCCACCCACATGTTGAGGAACAAATATAACCTAAGAAAAGCCTCTAACGGTCCCAAAGAAAATACATATGGTTTGCATCTAGAAGATTTTAAGACAACATTTTCAATCAGAGATGAGAAATCACATTCATAAACTAACATATGAGATACAAGCAAAATATCACATTGTAACGCATCACAAAAGTGAAATTCCAATCGATGATATTAGAGGTAACACCTAGGCCATGGGTTTAAACTTCAGTTTCATGTCAGACTTTGGAAAGTTGAAAAAATGACGTGTTGGTTAAGTATCAATGTGTTGATATCATGTTTGTGAGAACACAGTAAAAAAAGAATCATTTTTGTTCACAAAATTACCATAATCTCGATGAAATTTCGCTGACACATGTTGACATTTAATACCATACACTCAGTAAAAATTTAGAAAAGAAAGAGAAGTGAAAATGTAATAAAATATATGGCAACTATCACATTTTATAATAATTTCAGGGTGGAACAAGATAATGACATTTATTTGGTCACAGGACAAATATACATATAACAAGGTATGAATCAGACGACATTTTCCATTACTAAGTCAATTTAAAGTGTGTACAGATGGAGAAGTCATAACAGAAACAAAGATAGGATATGAATTGCAAGAGGTTTTTTTCTTAAAAGGGGGAAACAAGAGTAGTACCAGATCAATCTAGTATAGATTATAGGCTACTCTTCTGCAGGATCTTCATCAGCAGTTATAATTGGAAAAAAGAGAGTAAACTGTAAACCGTATTGCAAGGGATGTAGATAAGTTTAGCTTGTTTAGCAGTAAAATAGATAATGTGCTTTAAAAGAATACTCAACAGTAACAAAAAACGAACCTTGTATGTAGCACATTCAGTATCCCTCTTAAAGGCCAATGTTGCCACTGCACGTTGCAACTCTTTCATATAAGTAGCTCCCCAGGATGCAAGATATTTCCGAGCATATGTAATAGCCCGCAAATTGTTATCAGTTCGAACCAGCTCTATGAACTCCTGTATTCGCAATTGAAATTCTAATTTACTCTGCAAGAAACAAACCACACACCAACACTTGTTCAAAGATCACCTCAAGCAAGATGAGCCACTGGAAAGGTAAATTTATGGTTTGGCTATAAAAAAAAAAACCAGAACCAGCAAAATCCCAAATTACAAATGAACTAAAAGCCAGTGAGGTGGAGATGAAAATGGCATGTTAAGCAATAAATACGCATTAATCTGATTGAACTCTTCCTGCTTTGACTGATTGACCATGTCTTAGCTTTGACCTGATCATTTTTTTGTGCACTCTTTGATTCTCTTCTCCATCCTTGGACGGTTTTCACTATATACTAAAAGTCATCCTGCCTTTTTCCCAAAAAAAATCGCTAAGCAATAAATTCTCTTCCTAAGGGGATTATTCATTCAGAAACATTGGATCATGATTTGTTTGCAATACCTCAATTGCAACATTTATCTTTCCCCAAAAAGATGCATGCATTAGTATGACTCTGAAATCTGAATATAACGTAAACCTAATATCAGAAAAAAATAGTCATGAAGTATTAAAATAGGTTATATGCAGCGAAGTTTTACAAGTGCTACATCAATTTTCAAAATAACGCTAAATTCCTAGTCAACTTTGCACAAAAATGCACCCTGAATACCAATGAGGATCTCGGGTGCCTCCTCCAATGACTTGTGAAGATGAAGGATTATATAACTACTAAAAGAGACTGGGCAAAGTGAAAGGTCAACATCAACACAGGAGTTACATGGCAGTCTCTTCAAAAATAAAGGCAAGATCAAGTACAAATGGCATAAAACATCATTTCGTAACTTGTTGTGGTGCATATCACTGCTGTCTTATGCAATTAGCATGTTAAGTCAATCCACGTAATTCTACGACCTGCTGTTAAGCACCCACTAGAATCTGCCAAATACTTCCAGAAATCACACCTTGCCTGAAAACTTTCTGCTAAATTTTTGATGATGTGGTCGATTTTTATGGACATGGATATCCTTTCCTATGCTGACTTCTGATTGACACATTTATAAGCCCAAAAATTCTCATCTTCGTTCATCTCTATCACCAACACCAAGGTTGCTGAGAAATACACCCCTCCTCATCTTTGCAACTTACCATTCAAAGTCATTCTTCACAGCATTGCAACCTAACAACAGAAGGTACACATGCTTATCACTTTTTCCCTTTTCCTTCATTAAAGATATTAATGCAGGAATCATTCACGTGATTTGTACAATTTTCATTGATATGTCAGAGAAGATTCTAACAAGTGATGGATGATGTGAAATAGTGAGTTCTTGAAATGCCCTGGAGATGATCGTGTACGATGGCTACAAGGCGTTGCAGATTTCTCTTCAAAAAGACAGGTAGAGAATGCATGAGTGGTTGGAGTACTTCATGAGTGTAGGGTTTTTTCTATTGGTCAACCAAAGGAATTTTATTAAAATCAAAGAGAAAACCAAGAACAATAACAACAAGAGGACTCATCAATATGATAATCCAGCCAAACCAAAAGCGAGATCACAAAGAGGATCACTACAATGTCAACAAACCACCAAGCCAATCGTGGATTGACATGGAGGATTCCTAACCACTAGAAGTTCAATGCGAGAACCATTCCACCACTGCATAAATGATAAAATCCCAATGATCAGGGAAGGAAACCATCCAACCATTGAATCTCCAATGATTTCTCTCAATCCATTTAGTTCACCAAATTGCAAATGGAAGCATCATCCAACATAATATGTCCTTTCAAATCTGTTGTCTGGTACAGATCCAGACTTCCCAGAAAACACCAAATATCCAGCACAAATCTGGTCAAGACCATAGAATCGTCGGTTTTGTATCGGACTTCGGTTCGACAAAAATAAGAAACATGTTAGACATCAGCTGAAATGTCGGGGGAAACACGGTAAATTTACGGAAGTTCATGAAAATGATCAAAAAATTTAAAATTTTGATTTAAAACTCTAAGATAAGCTAAAAGAAGCAATAATCTACCTTTTAGACTACTTAAATCAGCTTTCTCAATATGTATCACATTAAGATACAATAGATGGGCCTCATAGAAACATCCTGAAGTATAAATAATACATAAAAATACTTAATAAATGTTTAAAAATAAAAGTACTAAAAAACATTACCTTATATATGCTTAATACCATGAAAAATGCCTTGATTGATTAAAATATTCTTTCTGTACAACAACTATGTTGCTTTCTTGATGAATTTGTTGTCGAATTCGGAACTCTCTTCATAACACGTAGTTATTTCAAAATACATGACTCTAATATATCTGATATTCATTAATAAAGTAATGATACTGTGACATTGACAATTATATTAGAAATCTCATTGGTGGATATTATAGAATTATATATACTAGTTAAGGAATTTCTTAAGACTATCGAGAGATATAAGAATGACTTGGAGGATGCTCACGTGGTTATTCTTCATATTGTGTTGTAGAAGGTACATAATAAAATAATAAGTCCATATCCCATATAGTTTGTTCAGAACATAAGAAGATACAATTCTTATCCAATCGCTTTGTGTGTTATAGACTGTTTAACCAACAGAACCATCTCCATAAGAACTATAATCATAAAGATCTCTAAAATCATGAATGCTCAAAGAGTTAAGTGAATCTAACAAAGATCCTCTTGTATGACTACTCCAAGAATCATCATCTAGTTATTGATCACGACGACTCCTTCGTCGAAAATGAATTTCTGATTGGACTCAATGATCCTTATCTTGTGTAGCAAGTGTGAAGACATCCTCCCCTGTAAATAGGCTAAATGATCTTTGTGTCTCTCTCTATTCTTATGGCTTTTCTGTTATAGGTAAGGCTACATCTCTAATACCGTCGTCGTCGTCGTCTGGTGGTTGTGTGTCATCATCATCTGCGCTACTGTCACCTTCTAAACCTGGAGTATATCCATAAGAGCATCCTAGTAAGCTCATGTATTCCTCTATATCAATGTCTATTTCACCAACAATCCTAAAAGATGGTCTATCTTGTTCTTCATCTGGAAGGTTCTCCATTTTCTTACAATCACTGAAGTATGAAATCATCTTTTTCGTCCTTGTTATAAATATATGCAAAATCTATTAGATTCATATAGTCTTTTTCTTCTCTCTCTTTAATATATTTTATTCTCAGTCTCATGTTATAATACACAAATACCAAGTCATTCAACCTTGCAGTACCCAATCAGTTTCTTATTTTTGTATGAATAAGGTTAAATGTACTCCAATTTCGTTCACAACCAGCTACTACTGCTGTCTAAGATAAAACCTTTACAATAATATTCCTCAGATTTAGAATATCTATTCCATTTAACATCCACTATTCACTTGAAATATTATATTTAGTTATTAATTATATTATGGAGTAATATTATGAAATAAAAGAAATGATATTAAAAATATTACTTGGAGACATTGTGTCACAGGAACGTATCGTTTGAGACTCTCCAAATGACAAAAGTTCATCTCAAAAGTACTTTATCTCATTAAAAGCTTGTAGTTGACTCTAATTTTTTGATCACATCTTTAACCGATGCTAACAAACCAGTATAACTACTAAGTTGATGATTCTAAAGGAACTGGATTCAAATAATATGCGACATCGACAAAAAAACCTCATTTAACAAACAATTATGTAACAAATGAAATATAATGATAAAAAACATGAATGTACATGTTAAAATACTTACCAACTTCATGTAGAGGATGAAAAAAATATGTTAGACCATTTATCATCTATAATTTATCTATAAATTTGAGATATATCTTAGATCATTTGTATGCTGCACCAGCTCAGTATCTTTCATCAATCTCATTGCCTCATATAAGAAACCTATGGAAGACTTCTTATCACCATCTACCAATCAAAGGATCTTTAAAACTGATACCATAATATATACAACCTTTCAACAATTCTCTCAGAAATGTACATTATTTATAATTGAATTTACTCTCCTACCAATTGAACTTTCATTCTCATGGTATTTGTACCATTGTGCTGAATTGAACATATACTTTAGTCCATTTCTTCGATTAATCATACTTTAGAGAGCAACATAATTTGTTGCAAATCTGGTAACTCCTAGACGAATTAAATCACCACCACAACACTCAAATGACCTCATTGAAATTAGTAAAAATGAGTGATTGTAAATGAAATTTGTTACAACCTTTGCATTTCTCACTATCTTTTCCACCAACTTCATTTTCCTGAAGTCCTTATGTATTAGATCAATACAATGAACTGCATATGGTGTCCAATATATGTCATACTATCTCATAATCCTAGAGCCAGTCTTTTTAAAATTACTTCCATTATCAGTCATAATCTGCACCACATTTTCTACTCCTACTTGTTTAATGATTTCTTCTATTTGCTTATATATGTACTTGTAATCTCTAATAACATCAGAAGCATTAATGGACATTAAGAAAATTGTTCGACCATCACAACAAACCATGAGATTGATAATCTGTTTCCTTGTGGTACTTATTCAACTATTACACATGACAGTCACCCCATAGGTTGGTCATTACCGTTTCAAACTATTAATGTAGGTTTTAAATTCTTCCTTCTCTACTTTAAGGTACTTATTCATGATCTCATATTCAGTTGATACCTTTACTCCCACACCTTCTTTTGCTACAAAATCAAGCATATGTTGCATTGTAGATAAGGTCCCTTTGTTGTTTTAGCAGGGATAACGTTAAATAACATATATTTTGCTACAGCTTGACCATCTTTTTCCATGACATTTTCAAACATATCTTTAATCATCTTCTGCTTTGAGGCTTCTTTTCTAACTGCATTTGCATCTGGATTATCGTATCTTTAACTATATATTCTTAACATTTCCATTAATAACTTTACCTTTATCCTTTTGAATCATGCCACTGCTACTTCCACTTCTCTTGTAAGTTCGAATACTACCTATCCTATGAAATCTTTCAATTTACTCTCTATGCCATTCTTATTTCTAGATTCTATTACTGCTCTTCTATACATTTCTCCATCTTCTAAAGTGCCATAGTCTATAGGATAAGTCATATCATCATCTAAATCTAATATGGAAATAACATCATATGTATCTTCATTGAAAAGAATTATGTTGAGCCTTTCTTCTTTTCTCTTCTTATCACTTTGCTTTCCTTTAGTGTCCTTTAATAGCTCTTTTATTTGAACAAAAACTACAAATAAGTACAATTTATACTTAACTACATTACTATATCCACCATAAGGTGGTGTTTTACTCTTGTTATTCCTCCACTTTTCATTTACTTACCACAGTATTTGCATTGTGTTTTTTGTCTATCATTATCAATAAGATATTCATACAATCAACTTGGATTCTCTGATTTAACTGTCCTAACATCACTACGACCTACATTACTTTCAGATCATGAGGAATTTGACATTATGAAGACCGAAAACAAATGATAGTTATCATTAATTTAATGAAACAATGTATTCAAATATTTTCTGAATTTTCTACATATTTTAGTGAATTTTTACGATCATTCCTAATTTTTTCCAATTTTTCCTGATTTTTTAATCAATTATGAAATATTCTGATTTTTTTTAAAATTATGAAAATTTACTAATTTATATAATTATATTTCAAGTTATTCATCAAGATTCAAAATAATAAAATAAACTTGAAAAAACTTTAGATATTATATTAGGTCTAACTATGATTTAGGTTTATACTAAGATTACATGTGAACTTAAAAAAAAGGATGCTTAAATGGGAATTGTTATGAACAATACAATATTGTGGTAGTAATATTAAAGCTAATATTAAACATGGGATAAGTATTACTTAAAGTAGTAATATTAAATATGGGATAAGTATTACTTAAAGCTAATAAAATTAAATCAACAAATGAAATTACAAAAGTTTTCTAAATTACAAATCACCAAAAAAAACATGAAATTACATACAAAAACCTAAGATCTAACTAATAGAAATACATTGAGTATAATTATTCCTGATGTTTACAATCATTCCTCGTTTTTTCACAATTTTTAATTAATTATGAAATATTCTTTCTTTTTTTAAATATAAAAAATTACTGATTTTATAGAATTATTATGTTAGATCTATAATCTATCTGATAAATTGAAATATTATTAAGTTAAATCTTTATTTTTTAATTAATAACAAAATAAACATGAAAATTCCTTAAATAAAAGGAACGATTGACTAAATGACAAAGGCTAAAAAAAAAGAGGAGAAAGGAATGATTCCTAAATCCAGAGATAAGCCACACTTGAAGGGGTTTTAAAAGGAAAAAAAAGAAGAATGGGTAGCTTTCACAAGAAAAAAAGAAAGAGAAGGTTCCAAACGTTCCAAAATCCACACATAAGCCACACTTAGATGGATTTTAAAAGAAAAACCAAAAAGAATGGGTGACTTTTACAAAAGAAAAAAAAAGGAGAATAGGAACGTTATAGACAACAAAGAAAAGGAGACTACAAAGGCATCAAGGGCTGGAGCAAACAAATGAACCTGAGACTAGGAGGCTAGAGCAGAGGATGACGGGCAAACGGAGATGGCTGAACACAAATGCAGACCTACGGCAAAGGTGGATAGCACAAGAGAAGGCGTTGGACAACAGGACAGCACGATGGCTTGCTGGACGACAGGACACAGACAAAGGCACTTGAGAAGAAGAAGAGAGGAGAGGGGAGAAGACGTGATCGACGAAGGAAACTTACTGATTTTAAAAACATGTCGTCCGTGTCGGATTATAGGAAAGGCATATCAGCTGATGCGTGTCATTTAGTGTAAAAAAATACCCAACATCCACCGACAAGCACCAACATTCATCGAAATCAGGTATGTCACGACATACCCTTAAATATCGTTTCCCTGATTTCATACACCGAAACGTGTCGTTGATATTACGCCGACACGAATTTAAATTTGACACCATGGTCAAGACCCTCTCCATCAAGTACCGACAAAGTGAATATACCTCTAACCATTCCAGACTTCCCAAAAATAACTCAAAGATCCAACATAAACCAATCAAGATCCTCTTTACCAACAATGAGATTTCACCACTAACCATCTACACACCCAAAGAAGATGAAACAAATCCTCTTGAGCCGCACAACAAAACACATAATGGCTGCTTTATGAAAATCCATCCTCAAAGTATGATCTCTATCAAAAACCCTCCTTAAAGTATAATTCCTATCAGAACGACATTGTTGTTTTAGTTTTCCTTGGCAAACTGTAACATCTGGGTCCGATTATCCTTTGTATTTAATAAACCATGTATTATTTGTGATTTTGTGCTTAATGGTTTATTAATGGATAATCTGTTGTTTCTTGGTTGTGTGTGGTTGTGGGTGGTTTTCTGTGCATCTGGTTGCAATCTGGGACCAATTTGG
>JAMKQA010079157.1:0-14052 GCA_024699735.1 Posidonia australis
TCAAGATAAGGCACTTATATCTTTTTCAAGTTATAATATTTATGAAAAATATGCACAAGTAAATAATCATCAAAATTCATGTAATATTTCTAACAGACACGACTGTGGTTTTCGAGCTTGAGACGGTGTAGGCTGAGCCTGGGTCGTGGTACCTAGTTGTTCGGGTCACCGAGCTCGTGATGGTGTAGGCTGAGCCTAGGTTATTGAACCTAGTTGTTCGGATCATCGACGGTGTAGGCTGAGCCTGGGTCATTGGACCTAGTTGTTCGGGTCACCGATGGGACGTTAGACAAAGACGTATCTCCGTACATACATGAAAAAAAATTGAGGCCGGTTGGCCGGGGCGGTGGCATCCCGCACAGGGAATTTCACTGGACAGTGCGGGAAGGTAGGGGAAAAGATGTCCTCGCTTACTGCTTGTGCGCCTGGTTACCCCTGATTAAGGTAACAACAGTAAAGGAAAGTGGAAATGAATAAAGAAAAAAAATGTGGTTTGACCAGGATTGGACTTATGAAATGGCCCTAAAATCCTGAAATGGAATAATGATGATGTTTTAACCAGTTACCAGCCAGTATTTTATGATTTTGTTTTGAGCCGAGAGGCATTGTGTGTTTGGCTAGATCTGGTCAGAAATGTGAATTTGAAAATGTGATTTTGGGAAGAAATCCCAAGTATTGGAAAGGATATGATTTGGAAAATGAATTCCAAAGGTTTTAAAAGAAAATGAAAAATGTGTGTTTTTAAAAGAGAATGTGGTTTTGGAATAAATTTCCAAGTGTTTTGAAATGGAAAGAAAGACAGGTTTTGAAAAGAGTTGGGACTTGGGCTCAGGATCCCAAGTGATTTGTAACAGAATAAAAGTGAATAAGGTTTCAAATAAAGAGAAAAGTGGATTTCCAAAAGAAAACCAACTTTGGAAATTAAAAGCTGAGTTTTACCAATTTTACAGAGATTTCTGTGGTTTTGTGTGTTTGGGGCGCGTACTGGGTGACTTAGATGTCACTCACGCGTGCTTGTTTGGTTTTCAGGTGCAGTTTGGTGCAATCAAGTTCCGATGCAGGAGTCGGAGCTTCTAGCCGCACATTGAGATCCTGAAGGTGAGCCTTAGTTACAATTATTTAATATTTCTATAATTAGTGTAATTATGCTTATGATATTGTGTTTTGGTAGCGTGCCTGGGATCGAGGCATTACACTAAGAGTGGGAGAATGAGAGGTGAAGGCGTGTGGTGGCTCGTGGCAGAGTGTGGAGCACCAATGGTATGCCCTTGTGGTCGTGTGAGCTCGGCGAGGGTCGTGGTCACTGGAGTCGACTAGAGGGTCGCCAGTGAGCATTCCTCAAGTACGCAACTCCATCCATTGAATAGAGAGCATGAAAATGGTAGAAATTGATAGGATTGCATGAAATCTAGGTAAATTTATATTCCTAGAATTTATTGTGAATTTATGAGAATTTATGGGCATTTATGCCGGTGGTTGAGATTTGGGTCGTTTTGACCCTTATACCTTTGCGATTTTATATCTTAATGCATAGTGAACGGTTTTTGGTTTTGTTTATTATGATTTGGAGTAGACTCAAAGGTCTACATCTTATGTTTTATTCAAGATTTTTGGTGATTATTTGAGGTGTTTGATTGTAGGTCCCAGTTTAGGCAATTTCAAATTGTAGGGTTCAGTTAGGCAATTTCAAATTGTAGGGTTCAGACTATTTTCTACAGAAAACAACATACTGAACATTTTCGGTATGTCGTTTTTCTATCAGTTTTGATCTTCTAGTCGAAATTTGGTCGTCCAATTTTGAACGATCGACTGAATCAGTGGATTTCGGTCAACTGAACAATTTTTGATATACCGATTTTGACTAGAGTGTTGACCGTTGACCTGATTCAGTCAACCGATCAAGATCGGTCTACCAAACCAGGGATTTTTGGCATACCAAACCTGTTTTTCAGCATGCCGAATATGGGCCCGAATGCTTTTACAAATGTGATTTCCGAGGATTTTCAAATTTGCTTGTTTTGTCCTATTGAAGTGGGATTATGGGCCATCATTAGTGACCCCTCGGGACACCTGATGTGCCGTTTGTCGAGGTTTTGGAAGAGTTTTCAAAGATCTGAAAAAGATTTGAAAATGATTTCAAAGAGATGAGTTAGCATATTTGGAAAATGATTTTCCTAATTTTCTTTATGTGGACCGAGACAGTGTGGAACCGTGTCGTCAGGACCAAGGAATGTGACGACATTCTTGGATGGTCGAGCGCGACTCCCTAGTCAAGGTTGGGGGTCGAGATACCTGAGGCTAAGGGGTGTCGGGTCTTGGAGGTATGAGACTCCTTGACTATCATTTCAAAGCTAGGGTTGTGGTCTAGGTTGTGGTCCAGGTTGAGGTGTCTTGTGACATGATGAGGAGATATGATACTCTTACTGTCGCTGTGAGCACTGAGGCTCAGGTGTCATCGGGTGTGGAGGTATGATACTCCCTCCTGAGCACCGTGAGTGGAGGACATCGTGTGAAGACGTACCCTATGGTGGCTAGTGCAGGTGGGACCCGTGTCCCGTAGTTGGTAGCATCTTGAGAGACAGGACAACCTTCCCAAGGAGGGGTTGGCTTTGTGAGAGTTCTCTAGGTGGGAGAATCGATGGACGACGTGACTCTTGCACAAGATGGCACGTCGTAGCAGTGCAGACACCGTTGGTTGCTCTTCAGTGGGTTGCTTGTGACCAGAGTTTAGTTGCCTAACGCTAGGCTTCCCGACTCACTGTGTGTGATTTTTGCCATTGAGGGCCTTCGCTTGTGGTTTTGGGCTAGTAGAGCTCCGATTGTGGTTTTGGCCAATGCGGGCTTGGTTTGTGAGGTTTTGAGAAAATGGTTTGGGAAATGAATTTAAAAGAAAATTAATTATGATTTCGTTTCCCGCCATTTTTCTTGGGATGCGTATTGGGTGATTTCTGTCGCTCATGCGTTTTCCTCGTGTTTTGAGTTGCAGATGCAGGTATGCAGAGGTTTAGTGTAGTGTATATAGTCTAGAGTCTCCTACCCGCACACACAAGTTCTTGGTAGTTTAATATCTCATGTTTAGCTTTAATTTTCTCATAGTTTAATTTATTTTAAATTATTGTGAAAAATGCAAGACGTTACATTAGTTGAGGGAAAAGAAAATAAAGTGCATCAATTGAGGAAAGCACTTCATGGCCTCAAATAAGCACCACGAGCTTGGAATGCATGTATTGATGGGTATCAAATTAATAATGGCTTCACCAAATGTCCATATGCATGTAGTCTATGTGAAGAAGAATGGTCAAGACTTCAAGAAGGCCATGTTCAATGAATTTGAGATTATTGACTGTGGTCTCATGTCATATTTCCTTGGCATTGAAGTCAAGTACGAATAAAATGGGATTTCTATATCTCAGAAAAAGTATGCAAAGGAAATCATAAAGAAGTTCAAGATGGACAACTGCAATCTAGTAAACACCTCTATAGCAACAGGTTTGAAGCTCTCTAGAAACGAAGATGGCAAAGTAGTTGAACTAAGTCTCTATAAGCGTTTGGTTGGAAGCTTAAGGTATTTAAGAATCACAAGACCTGATATTGTCTTCAGAGTAGGACTTGTGAACAGATACATGAAGATGCCAAAAGAATCTCATTGGCATGCTGCAAAGAGGATTCTTAGGTACATCAAAGGTGCCATGAACTTAGACGTGTTTTATGCTTACATTGTTGAAACATAGCATGTCAAATATTCCAATAGCGATTGCGGAGGTGACCAAGATGAAAGGAGAAGCTGTTGGTGTTGAAGCCGGCGATCAATTGGGGCTCTGGCGATGGTGAGAGAGGAGTGTGAGGTCCGATGTTGAAATAATCCCTCCTTCTCCCCCTTCCTCCTCCTTTTATAATGGGAGCCAACCATCTTCAATGATCCTCTGCTCCAACGACTCCCTTTGCCTCCGGTAATGCCTACATTGATTGGAGGACAATCACCACTGGAAAAAGGTAATGGCCGTCTGTTATTCCCTTTCCTTTCTTGACAACAATGGTCGATGGTCTTCATCGACCACCTACTTACATCTTCCATTTGGTCATAAAGACCATACCCATAATTCTATGCAATGAGATGTATAACTTCAATTTTCACTCCCACTATTCGTGAGAATGTACAACTTTTGATTTCCACTCTCACTATTCATGAGAATGTTATTTATTTCCATCATCTATGGAAATGTTCCTTAATCCCATTAAGCCAACAAATTTGATAAACTTTTCTGCTAGAATCCCTTTAGTCAAAGGATCAGCAATCATATCTTCTGTAGGAACATAACTTAATTTTATTTTCCTTTTTTCCACGATATCACAAATATAATGATATTGTATTTTAATATGTTTTCCTCTTGAACTATTTACACTACTATATATAAGACTAATTGCAGCTTAATTGTCACAATATATATTTATTAGATTATTTATCAAATTAAGGTTTAAATCATTCAAAAACCATCTGATCCAAACAGCATATGTGGTTGCTATAATAGAGGTAACATATTCAGTTTCCTGTGTATATTTAACTACACACCTTTGCTTTATATTGCCCCAACCACCAAAAATGAACAAGTGTCACGATGTGGACTTTCCATCATCTTTGTCACCACCAAAATCTATATCTAAATAACCAAGTATTTCAAGCTCATTTGCTTGATAAGTAAGCTTGTGGTGCAAAGTTTTTTTTATGTATTTCATAATTCTTTTAATAGCTTTCCAATGTGTCATTTCAGGATTACTTTGGTATCTACTTACCAAACTTACAGAATATGTCAAGTCCGGTCTAGTACACAATATTACATACATTAAACTTCCAATCGCATGGACATATGCTACTTTTAAAGGTTGTTTTCCCTTTCTAAGAGATTGATCTTTACTTAATCTTTTCCCATAAACATATAGTGTTGGGATAAAAGTACTATTTTACATTCTGAACATTTTTAGTACCGTATGTAAGTATCATTCCTGATTTATACTCAATATTCTAGATTTCCAATCTTTAAGGATCTATATTCCAAGAATATAGAATGGTTCTCCCTTGTCTTTCATCTCAAATTTCAAGTTAAGTTTTTCCTATGTTTTATTCAATATGTCAATGTCATTTCCGACGAGCAAGATATCATTCACATATAGTGACAATATCACAAACTTGCTCTCACTTTTCCTAACATATACACAATAATATAATCTATTTAAAACAAATCTCATTTTGACAATTACATCATGGAATTTGAGATACCATTGTCTTGAGGCTTGTTTCAAACTATACATCGATCTATTCAATTACACTTTATTTTTATATCCTTCCACCTAAAATCCTTCAAGTTGTGATAGGTATATTTCTTTCTACAAATTTCCATTTAGAATTGTAGTTTTTATATACATTTGATGTAATTCCAAATCTAAATGTGCAACAATAACTAATATTATTCTTACAGATGAAAACTTAGCTACAGGCGAGTAAGTTTCCTGAAAATCAATTCTCGTCTTTTGTGTATAACCTTTAGCAACTAATCAGACCTTATATTTATCAATAAACCCATCAACGTTTAATTTTTTCTGGAATATCCATTTGCATCCTATAGCTTTCCTATAATTAGGTAAATCACACAATTCCTAAATTTGATTCCTTTTCATGAAATCAATCTCATCAACCATGGCTCTAAGCCATAGATCTTTTTCATAAGATTCAATGACATTTTTATATGTCATGAGTTCCATGTGATTTTCCTCCATATTTACTAATAAACAAGAAAACTCACAAGAATACAAATGATAATTATCCATTCATGTAGGTTGATACCTCATTCTTTTGTTGTTAATAGGTGCTACTGGTTCTCCATTCCTATTTATAGTTTTATCATTTCCATTTATAGGCTCAGTTTAATTTTCACTCATAATTTCCATAGGTTCATTCACATTTTCCATATTTTGTTCCTCTTCATTTATCGAGTCTTATTTTGGGACATTATTGAAATAATCATCACCTATTATCATTAGAAGTTCCTCTTTTTCACTTTCCTTTTCTTCGTCATCTAGGTTTTCTGGAAAAGTAGCATCTCTATATTCAATGATTTTCTTTTCTTTATGGTAAAATTTATAACCAAAAGAATTTTCACAATAGCTTATAAATCTACATTTTAGTGTTCTAGAATCTAACAAATCCCTTAATTGTCTAGGAATAAGTACATAGACTATAGATCCCTATTTCCTTAAATAATGTAAATTAAACTTTGTTTTGGTCAAGAACTCGTAAGGTGTGCTAATTATAGATTTAGTAGGTATTCTATTAAACACATAATTTGCTGTCAACAAAACTTCTTCCTAAAAAGTTTTAGAGAGGCTTGAATGTGAAAGTCTACATCTAACAAAATTCATCAGAGCTCTATTTTTCTTTCCGCTATACCATTTTGTTGTCGTGTTTAAGGCATTGTAGTATGTCTTTTAATTCCATGTATTTCACAAAACAATTCAAATTCCTTAGAAATATATTTCTCACCTCTATCTGACCTTAACACCTTAATATTTCCTCCAAGTTGTTTTTCTACTTCAAGCTTATATTTCTTAAAACATGTTAATACATCACTTTTATGAGATATTAAATATACATAAGTATATCTAAAAAATAATTCATAAAAGTCACAAAATATTCCTTGTGATTATATGTTTTAACACTAAGTGGATCATACACATCAGAATGAATTAAGCTTAATAATTCTCAATAATTCATTCGATATATGTCCTTTTCCAAAAAGCTTTTTAGTCAATTTTCAATTAAACAATGTTGACATTTTTATAATTCCACATTTTTAATATCAGGCAACATGTTCATTTTTATCAATTGTTTCATTTTAGATTTATTAACATGCACCAATCTTAAATACCATAATTCACATTTAGACAAATAACCCAATGAATAACCAGAAGCCACGTTAATTTCATTTATTTCATTGTCAGTTACAACAATGTCGAACAGATCATGTTCAGGTACATAAGTTCTCATAGTAAAAACTTTTTTATCTTTCCCAATAGACACACATTTATTGTAAAAATATAGTTCAAGACCATTCTTCAATAGAGTGCCTATAGAGATAAAATTTCGCCTCATACGAGGTGCATAAAGGACATCTTTCAATACCATAATGTTGTCTTCGAGATCCAACCGATAGGTCCCAACTCCTTCTACCTCTAAATAAGTGTTATAAGCTATGTAGATGCGTTGTTTCTTAAGACTGAATTCTTTAAAAGATTTCAGTTCCTTCTTGATTTTTGAAATGTACCTAGTGGTACCTGAATCAACCCATCAATCGTTGGAACTAGAGGCTACAACATTATTACACTCCACCACACCAACAATTTTTTTTTATTATTTGAATTTTATTCCGAGGTCTTGCCTTTATTTCCGTCCTTATATGGATAATTTACCCTAAAGTGACTAAATTGGCCACGTATATAACAAGAGCGTCGTACTTTCTTTCCTTGTGCTTAATTTGGCATGTATTAGTTTCTGTTTGGTTCATTCTTTCTTTTATAATTCTTGTCAATTCTGAGCTTCTAAAAACGGCATTTGCTTCTTCTAGATTGGTTTCATGACACTTCCGGCTAACCATAATTTTCTTGTTCAATTCCCAACTTAGTTGGTAATTCAATGAGCTAAAGTGGGGTTGATCTTAGAGATGTAGTGACTATATCAAAACTATGTCGTAAACTATTTAATATGGTTGCTATCTGCAGTTTTTAAGGTATAAGAGTTCCTACAGTAACTAATTCGTTTGCTATGATAATCATATTATTAACATGCTCCACTACATTTTATTCGTCAAGTATTTTGCTAGAGTTATATTTCTGAAAGAGAAGTTGTGTGTTCATTTCAGTTATTTTATCATACTTCTCCTTCAAAGTATTTCACAAAGTGTATGTAGTTTCGCATGTTTCAAAATATTTTATTAAACTATCCTCCATAAACATGAATATAAGACTTTTAGTTTTTTTATCTTCTATTTTCCATTTTTCCATTTTTTTAAACTTCTGCTTCAGAAACGTCAATATTTATTTCTGGAGGATTAGATTCAATAACAGTTCTAGATTGTCATATATTAGTGCATAACTAATTTTTTTGTACATCTTATAGTTAACCCTATTCAATTTCTCAACTTTTGTCAATTCGATTGTGATCAACTTGGTAGTCATAAATTCAATTCTACAATAAATATAATTTTCGAAAATTTAAAATCTTGCTATCTAGCAATATACAATAAAGTTCTAAATAATTTCCGATAAGAAATTAATTCTAGGAATAAATTCTATCACAACTTCCAACTAATAAACAAAAATTTCCAACAAGAAATATTAATATAGCATAAATACACTTCCAATTAATATCTAATTCCAGATTTTTTGCAAATTTTTAATCCTTTTATAACAAGTAATCTTAATCAGTAATTAAATCATGCAATTTTTCAATTTGAAATAATAACCTTTTAATAAAGCATGCAATCTATTTATTTATTTTAATCAAGAATAAAGTTATACACTATTAAATAATGCAATGAAAATTGGGAAAAATTAAATAGATTTAATCAAATATTTAATTTTTATATTTATTAATTAAATAATGTAATAATCAACTAAGTCCAATAATGCAGTGATTGACTAAATCTTATTATTACTTTAAACAAATATGCAACAAATTATATGATAATCTATGATTGGAATAACCAAAAGCATATAAGATTAAAAACAACAACCAGAACCTTAATTTTTCTTCTCCCCCTTTCTTTCTTTCTCGATCACCTCCCTTTCGTCTTCTTCCCAAACCGGTGATGGCAGTGGAGGGATTGGTGGTGAGTCACGTGGCAGAGGGTGCTCGGAGCGATGCAACAGAGGAGGGCGGTCGGTGTGCAGAGACGGCAGGTACGTGAAGGAGGTTGACCTGTGCGAGGGGAGGAGCACCATTGGGGGGTGCACAGAGGAGGTAGGCCTGCGAGAGCGGAGGAGGACTGGCCAGAGGGGGGGCATGGAGGAGGGGTGGGGTGTGCGGAGGAGGACGACCCACAGTGGCTCTGATACCACTTGTTGGTGTTGAAGTCAGCGATCGATTGGGGCTCTGGTGACGGTGAGAGAGAAGTGTGAGGTCCGGTGTTGGGATAATTCCTCCTCCTCCCCTTCCTCCTCCTTTTATAGTGGGAGCCAACCATCCTCAACGTCCCTCTGCCCCAACGGCTCCCTTTGCCTCCAATAACACCTCCATTGAATAGAATACAATCACCACTGGAAAAAGGTAACAGTCGTCCATTACCCCCTTTCCTTTCTCGACAACAATGGTCGATGGTCTTTATCGACATCCACTTACAGAAGCACCACTGGGTGTGTTATTTATCTCGTTCCTACTGCATTTACATAGACCTCAAAGAAGCAAGGAATTGTAGCTCTCTCTACGTGTGAGGCAATATGGCTTCGTAATCTCCACAAAGAATTAGGTCATCTACAAAAAGGATTTACGATGATATTTATAGATAATATGTTAGCAATAAAGCTAGCCAAGAATCTTGTTCAACATGGGAAAAGCAAATATATCGATACAAGGTTTCATTTGCTAAGAGATCATGTGAAACGAAGAACAATTGTATTAGAGTACTGTAGTACTACTGGACAAATTGTTGATATATTCACAAAGCCTTTACAAAGTGATAGCTTTAAGAAGCTTGGAGACATGCTTGGCATGAGAACCATCCAAGTTTAAGGAGGCATGTTGAAAGTCAAACATTGAATAGTGGTCCATATTTGTTTCTACATTTGGCACTCCATATTTAGAACAAGAATTAATGGTTAGAAATGTAAGTTTTTAATAACCATTAGTATTTAGTAAGTTGAAGGTCTATAAATGGTCTCTTGTATTTGTTTTATGCATTACTTGAAAAAACCAAATGGGAATTACTTGAGAAGTATCTCAACAAGTGAATTCAAGAGTCCTTTTCTTTAGTTCTTATTTGTTCTTATTGGATTGTAATCCAATTACTCATCATTGTTCAATCCTATTTTGAGATTAATTTGAGAGGGAGGTGTGTTTGTGATTTGTAAATTACCAGCACCAACAACAAAGTGGACTTTGACGATGGTCCTCCTGGGGTCCCTAAGGCAGTTGTGAGAGATGTAGTCGGTGATGGTGGGACTATACTTGATCTGGTAAAAATGTGAATCCATTGGGCAATAGCTTGAAGTGCACTTCTAAACATTCTATTTGATCATATCCACATTCAAATTATTACATAGTTTTGAATTAAATATCTTATCCTCATTCAAACATCCTCAATCCAAATAGCGAGAGAATCAGAAGTAATTTTGTAGGTACACGTATTGAATTGCCTTATTAATCTGACTCATTTTATAGAGTAACATTGTTTACATACATAATCAATAAATATGAGCAATAGAATATGTATTAATAATGTTTTCATCAAAGCAATCATCAAATCATCATACAAAACATGATAGAATACACAATCCATTTTTTGACCATAATTGAAATGAAAAATAATAGCTAGTATTTAAGTTAACTTAGTGAAGTCAACACAGAAATGAATTGTTTACTCCATGTGTCATGCCCCGCAGAGCACGACGAATAAATATCAATTCTACCTAACCATAATTAATTAAAAAAAACTAATTTAATAATAAAAATAAAATTATGTCTAACCACCTAGAACCTGTGTGCAGTTAGTGGCTCCAAAATATGTGCATCAAGGCTAGACTGCACTTACAAAGTTGCACTTGAAAACAAAACATCAAAGAAAAACGCGTGAGTGTAACACCCGTAAAATTCATTTTTTGTAATTATTTACATTTTATGAATTTTATTTCTGGACGGGTGTTACTGTTCTGAGGCCCGTTGTGTGGTTTTGTGCTTTTGGGCTTGGGCCTCGTGGGCTAGCTTCTGTTTGCGTGCCCCTGTGCGTGGTTTGGCACTGTGCATTGTGGCACTGTGCGTGTGGGGCCCAGGTGTGGGTCCGTGTGGGACCCCACGGGCCCGCATTTGTGGCCTGTTGGTTGTGGCTGGTGGTTGGGCAGAGTGGTTGGTTGCTCGTGCGGTGTGTCGGTGGCTGAGACGCTCAGGTGAGCACGTTCCCATCTACTACGGGCGCAGGCTTTATAAGCCGCACCGCACTTCTTCGGCACCCATCGTCGTCTTCTCCTTCCTTATTCTTCCTTTCCCTTCCTTCTCGACGGCGCGTCTCTCCTCTTCCCCACCTTCTTTCCCTTTCCCCCCACTCCTCCTTCTCCACCCTCCTTCTCCTTCCACTCGTCTCCCCTGTTTCCTTCCCCGATTACGCGCCGAGAGAGAGAGAGAGATTGAGGGAGCGAAGCGGAGGACTGGTGGCAGTGCGTGGAGCTTGGGTGGTGCGTCCCTAAGGCTGTGGAGTGCTTCCGGGGCCGTGGTTGGGCCAGAGTTCGCCGAAGTCAACTGGAGAATCGTCGGAGGCGTTTTCAGGTATGCATCTCCACCTCATGTATTAGAGAGCATGGAACTGGTAGGAAATGCTAGGATTACATGGAATCTAGGTAAATTTACTTTCCAAGAATTTATTGTGATTTTATGAGAATTTATGGCGAATTTATTGGCATTTATGATGGTTGGTGCGTTTTGGGTCCTTTTGACCCTTCTACCTTTGTGATTTTATATCTTGATGCACGGTGAATGAATTTTGGTTTTGTTTGTTGGGTTTTGGAGTAGACTCAAGGGTCTACACCATATGTTTTATGCAATATTTTTGGTGCTTGTTTAGGAGGTCCGATCGGAGGTCCTAGTTGGGGCAATCCCTGATGATAGGGTTTGGGTCATTTTCTGGTTTCGCAGAATTCGACATACTGAAATGGAAACGGCATACCGAACCAGTGGATTTGGGTATACCGATTCCGTTCGGCATACCATTTTTCTATCAGTTTAAGTCCTCTGGTCGAAATTCGGTCATCCATTTTCTGGTTTTCGACATACCGAATCTGTTTTCGGCATGCCGAATATGGGCCCAAATGTGCTTATAAAATGTGTTTTCCGAGGACTTTCTAGATTGCCCTGTTTTGTCCCATTGAGATGGGATTGTGGGCCGTTAGTGGTGGTCCCTTGGGACACCTGACGCGTCACTTTGCCGAGGTTTTGGAAGTTTTTTCAAAAGATATGAAAATGGTTTGGAAATGGATTTCAAGGAAACAGTTGGCCTGTTTTGGGAAAATGTTTTCCTAGTTTTCTATATGTGGGATGAGACAGTGTGGAACTGTGTCGTCGAGACCAAGGAATGTGACGATATTCTCGGGTGGTTGGGCGCGACTCCCTGGTTGAGGTCGGGGGTCGAGATACTTGAGGCGGAGGGGCGTCGAGTCTTGGAGGTATGAGACTCCTTGATTGTCGTCTCTAGGCTAGGGCTGCGGTCTGCGGTCTGCGGGTTGAGGTGTCTTGTGGCATGCCGGGGAGGTATGATACTCCTGCTGTCGCTGTAACCACTGAGGCTCGGGTGTCGTCGGGTGTGGAGGTATGACACTCCCTCCTGAGCACCGTGTGTGGAGGACGCCGTGAGGAGGCGTACCCTATGGTGGCCAGTGCAGGTGGGACACGTACCCTGTAGCTGATAGCGTCCTGAGAGACAGGACAACCTTCCCAATGAGGGGTTGGCTTTGTGAGGGTTCTCCAGGTGGGAGAATCATGGGACGACGCGGCTCTTGCATACGATGGCACGTCGTGGTAGTGCAGACGCCGTTGGTGGCTCTTCGGTGGACTGCTTATGGCTAGAGTTAGGTTGCCTGATGTCGGGCTTCCCGATTCACTGTGTGTGGTTTTGGCCATTGAGGGCCTTTGGTTGTGGCTTTGGGCTAGTAGAGTCCCGGTTTGTGGCTTTGGCCGGTATGGGCCTGGTTTATGAGGTTTTGAAAATGGTTTGCGAAATGAATTTAAAAGGAAAATCGATTATAGTTGTGTTTTCCGTAGTTTTCGTTGGGTGCGTACTGGGTGACTTTTGTCACTCATGCCTTTTCCTTGTGGTTTTGGTTTGCAGGTGCAGACATGCGATTGGTTTAGCATAGTGCATATGGTCTGGAGTCTACTAATCACACACACAGGTTCCTAGTAGTTAGATATTTATTGTTTAACTTTAATTTTCCCGTAATTTAATTCGTTTAAATTATTGTGGAAAATGTGGAGCATGACAGTGAGTGACCTCAAGTCATCCAGTATGTGTCTACCGAGAAAACAACGGAAAAGCACGAGAAACTATCAATTTTGGTTCTAAAAATCAGAATAGTAATTGTGAAATATATTCAGAATACTAGCAATTTGGTGCATGATGCTCTCACTTGGGAGTCATATGAGCATTTCATTCATTTTTGTGAGAAATTAGGTATTTTACTGAATGACACAGTAGAGGCAAAACATTTCCTGGACTCTATTAGGAAAGATCAAGATCTCCCTAGGATTAACTTAAAAAACAATGTAGATTTGGTTGAGGGCTTTGCCTCTCTCTCTTTATCCACCAATTATTTATGATTATTTTAGCTTGGAACATTAGAGGGTTGGGCTCTAGAGGAAAAAAGAGAGTAATTAATAATTTAGTTAAAACTAATAAATGTAACATTTTAATAATTAGTGAAACTAAATCCAAAGATTTTTCTCCCAGTGTTCTCCGATCTCTGGGAGCTGGTATACTAAATCAGTGGTCTTTTATCCCTTCGATAGGTGCCTCTAGGGGGATTCTAATTGGATGGGATGATAGAGATATTACATTGGTTAATAGTATTGCTGCTTCATATAGTCTATCCTTACACTTTCGAAATCTCTGTGATGGATTTGACTGGTGGCTTACAGGTGTCTATGGTCCTTGTGATCATAGACTCTGTGACCGTGCCGGACCCGGAGGGAGGCGGGAAAGGGATCACAGCCATGCCATTGGATGGCGAAGGCGCAAGGATAAGAAGAAAAAGAAAAAAAAAAGGAGTCGCCACCTAGTCTTTTAAGGGAAAGACGAGGAAAAC
>JAMKQA010079158.1:0-10149 GCA_024699735.1 Posidonia australis
AGTACCAGAGTTTCTCCCAAAGATTGTGTTTCTCTTGCAAAAGAAAGGCTTTTCTGTCACAAAATGGGGTGCCTTGGAATGGTAGCTCTAGGGGTCTTTTTATAGTGGTCTCTAGGAAGGTTACAAAGGGGTTTTGCAAATGAAAAGCCTCGAATATTCGTTGGCACATTCGTTTGCAAGAGTAACAGCCCGGAAGGCGGAAGGTTAACAGTCGCGGCTTGGTGCGCCACCTTGGTGTGCCAAGTTGGTGCGACAGCCCTGCTCACAAATGTCTGTTTTGGGCTCTGGCTAATGGGTTTGGGGCTCAGTTTAAGGGCTGATCACATCCAAAGCAACATAGGGATACTCATTCCTGGATCACCTCAAAATCGGGGTGTCTACACTTACTTTTAATCTTAGTTCTTACACTGGATAAAACATGCCGTGAACTTCATAGGTGATCTGATTTTTTTTGCTGTTTACATGAGAATTTTATAATGAAATGATTGCTCCATGTATAAGATACTCTATGTGTAAAATCTATATGAAAAAATCTGCATTATGACATTTCTGCAAATTGTCTTTCATCTCTGTTTCTTTTACGTGGAGAATCATGATTTATGCACTCATATGCTAGGAAATTAGCAGCCAATATGCCTTCTATGTGTTTACCATTAGCATAAGATTATTGACCTCATTAACTCATGCATATTCTTTAGAATCCTATGCAAGTATGCAACCATTAACCCATGATTTGGCATGATTTAAAACTAATGATAAAAGAAGTTCATTTGTTAGTGTCTCATCATGTTTCAGTCACTTCTCATCTGTATAACTAATCTGGGTTAAGAAAAAAATCATTGATCTCTGAAATCTGGACCAGATTCTGAATCAGACTGCAATCTGATTCAGGATTTCTGGGGAGCACCACTCTGGCGCACCAAAGTGGCGCACCAGAGTGGCGCACCTTGCCAGAGCACCATTCTGAAGCACCAGTCTGGTCAGAGAGTAAATCACCCTGTTTGCATCACAATCTGCATGATTTCTCAGATGATTTTGACTCTGATTTTCCTAATGTTGATTCTCTGATATTGTATGTCTTTGCATGCATGTTTTCAGCTTAAGATGATATTGTTTTTAAGACTTTTTTCACTTTGCATATTCAGCTCATTTCTGAAATTTGGTAGGCTGATTGCCCCATGGACTCCTATATGGAGATTCTTATGCATCAACCCATTATCTAGATAGCATGGCTGACTTTTATTGTTCTTATTTGACATAAAAAGGTGTGATCTTGTGTGAGGCATACAACCCTTGAGCACAAGGTCCATATTATCTTTTCATGCTCAGATTTTTATAAATATTTAAGTTGCATTTCTTGAGTTTACAAGGATTTTTGCATTGCACCGCATTCTAGAATGCCTTATATTACATAACATTGCACTGCCTGGCATTCTGATTTTCCCTGGCACATTTTCCTGGCCCACTAGAGCACCTAGGTGGTGCACCAGACTGGAGCACCAGTCTGACGCACCACACAAGCACACCAGCCTGTTTCCTGTGGCATTCAGCAGCTTTTTCACATGGTTTTAGAATGTTTTCCCATTTTATTTTGCTTTTGGTTTTCTTTGTTTGTCTTCCTTGATATATCAGGAAGACCTTATTCAGTTTTGAACCATTTCTATGCATGATAGATCATGTTTGCATATAGTTAAGTAAGGATGAAAGTCACTCTGTAGACACCTTGATTTTGAGGTGGCTCATAGATAAATTTTCCAGATGTTGCTTTTGATGTGGGCAAACTCAATCCTATTAGCTAAACCAACCACAAACCTACGACAGGCCTGCATCACAACTAGAAATTCAGACAGGTAGGGGAGAGCACCAAGTTAGAGCACCAATATTGAGCACCAAGCTAGAGTACCAAGTTAGAGCACCAATATTGAGCACCGAGCTTGAGCACTTAGCTAGAGCACCAAGCAGGAGCACATAAATGGCGCTCCTATCTAGCACACCATTCTGGCGCACTAAGCTGGCGCACAGTCACTTTTCAGACTGCTGGCTACTAACTTTCCACCTCCCATGTTTGTAACCTTCACCAGCGAATATGCCATGGAATCTACGCAAGGCTCTTCGTTTACGAGGTTGCCTGCATTCCATGGGAGTTACCCTTGAGAATTCCTATATAAGGACCCCTATAGGCAACTTGGAGAGAGGTTAGAAAGATCTTGGTGAGAGCTAGTGCAAGCTATCTATTGATTCCTGCAACCCAATCTCATTTTCTCAAGCATTCCCTTACATTCTGAAGCATTTCCAGCCCTTCCAAAGCAATAAGGATTATATTATCTTTGGTCATCTACGAAGGAACACCTTGGACAAGGTAGGTCCCTCATCCTTTCTTTTATCTTTAATCTTAGTTCTTGCACCAAACAAAAATGCCATGAGCTCCATAAATAAATCGAGTTTATGTTGTTTACATGAGAGTTTTTATGATAAGATGTTTTTTTTCATATACAAGATACTCTACATGTAAGATCTATATGATAAAAATTTGCGTCGTGTAATTCCTATGAGTGGTTTTTCTTCTCTGTTTCTTTATGCAAGGAATCATGATTCATGAGCATGCATGCTAGGAAATAAGTAGCAAATATAATCTTTGTGTATTCATCATTTATATGTGGTTGTTAAGTGTATACATTCATTTCCTATCTTCTAGAATCTCATACAAGTATTTTCAGCCATAAACCCATGATTTGATATGATTTGGAATTAAATGATAGAATGCATTCATTTGTTTGTATCTTATCATGTTTCAGTTTTTTATCATCTACATAACTGATCCGATTAAAGAAAAATCACTTAGTTTTGAAGTCTGGACCAGATTCTAAATCAGACTGCAGTCTGATTCAGATTTTCTGGAGAGCACCATTCTGGAGCACCAAACTGGCACATCATAGTGGCGCACCAAACCAGAGCACCACTCTGGCGCCCCATTCTGGTGCACCAGTTTGGTCAGAGAACAAATCACCCTCTTTGCATCCCAATATTGATGGTTTCTCGGATAATTTTGACTTTGATTCTCTGGATGCTAGTTCTCTGATATTTCATGGTTTTGCATGCATGATTTCAGCCTCAAACGATATTGTTTTCTAAGTTATTTTTGCACTTCAAATACTTAGTCCATAGCTAAATTCTGGTAGGCTGCTTGCCCCTTACTACTGTATAGAGATTCTTGTGCATCAGCCTATGATCCAGGTGGCATGGCTGAACCTTCTTGCTTTCATTTAGCATGAATAGGATGTGATCTTGTGTGAGGCTTGCAGCCCATGAGCACAAGGTCCATATATCTTCTCATGCTTAAATCTTCCTAGATTTTCAAATTATGTTTCTCGAGTTTGCAAGGACTTTACATTGCATAACTTTCTGGAATGCACTTATATGACATTGCACTGCATGGATTTCTATGTTTTCCTTGGCACATCTTTCTGGCCCCTACTAGAGCACCTAGGTGGCGCATCAAACAGGCACACCAACCTGTTTTTCAGTAGCACACAACAACTTTCGCATAGTTTTTAGCATGATTTCTTGTTTTGATTTGCTTCTGGATTTTTCTAGTTTTCTTCCTTGATATATCAGGAAGACCCAATTCTGTTTTCAGCCATTTTCTATGCATGGTAAATCACATTTGGCATATAGTAAAGCAAGGATGAAAATCACTCAAAGTATTTAAATCCTTGATCTTATTTATGCAATATCTTTGCATCGATGCTTGACCCACTATACGAGTGATTCCTCTGAGCACCAGGACACACCCTACATCCCATGCACCCTTATTTAGCATAAGACACCACTCGCACTTAGCATCGCATGGCATATCGCCCTCAGGCGTACAGAAAAGGCTAAAAAGCTAACATTTTATAAGTAAACGAGAAACCTATAGAAAGACCGATTTATCAAGCGCACGAGGGTGCCTAACACCTTCCTCGTGCGTAACAGGGATCCTTGCCTGATTTTCTGGTTTTCGACCTACTTTTCCATTGGCTTATTTGCACGATTTGAGTATTTTTAAATGATTTTCCACGTCTTCCATTTTAATAGACTAGGTGGCAACTCCTGCACTTTTATTTTATTGTTTTTGCTTGACTTTGCCAATCCTCGTGCATTTGGCCTTTCGCGTCAAGTCCGAGGTTGTCACCGGCATGGTTACACACTCGAAGTTCTTAGATCTTTGATCTTCTTTATGCAATATCCTTGCACCGATACTTGACCCGCTATACGAGTAATCCTTCTGAGCAATAGAACACACCCTACATCTCATGCACCCCTATTTAGCATAAGACATCACTCACTTAGCATGGCATGGCATATCGCCCTTGGGCGTACAGAAAAGGCTGAAAAACCAACATTCCATACAAGTAAACGAGAAACCCATAAAAAGACCGATTTTCGGACGCACGAGGGTGCCTAACACCTTCCTCGTGTGTAACAGGGATCCTTGCCCATTTCTGGTTTATGAAGACCTTTTCCATTGGTTTTTATTACATGATTTGAATATTTTAGGCGGTTTTCCTCGTCTTCCGTTTTTAAATATACTAGGTGGCGACTTTTGCATTTTTACTATTATTTTTTATCGATTTGTCATGACTTTGTCGATCCTCGCGCACTTGGCCTTTCACACCAAGCCCGAAGCTGTCGCTGGCATGGTTACAGTAACCAATTATTATTTTGAGATTAACCACACAATCCTTAATGGGGAAACTAAACAGGATTCATGTAATATTTATCATGTTAGCACTTGAATGGGAAAATTGGATTCCTGTGATAAGATTATTTTCTTTTCCCCGAGGAAGCATTCTATTGAAGATATGAATAGCAACAATAAACCGGAGTGAAGATAGAGGATATCATTGTCTTAGACCATTTGAGGCTTCAAAGAAACCTTTAGGAGACCCATTAACTAATTTGGAGTAGTTTGCTTTGCTAATACACATCCTATTCTAATTTAACTATTTCTCTCCACAACCAAGCCCTCTAAGGGTATTAATGATTAAACCCCAATTTACATTATCAAATGCCTTCTCAAAGTCATGTTTAAGCATTATACTAGATATCTGGGAAATGTACATTAAATGAAGTGTCTCTTGAGCGACCAAGAAACAATTGTTGATGTTGTGATCTGGTAGGAAAGCACATTGGGTATCATTCATTAATGAGTTTAGGATAGGATAAAATCTTGCAACTAAACATTTAGAGGTAATCTTATAACTACTATTTTTAGGCTGATAGGACGATAGTCCGGTATTTTTTCCACCCTTGCTTTCTTAGGGATTAGGGTAATGAAATTTTGGTTAACACTCTTCAAAGTGTTGACATTGTTAGATTGATAGTGTAGACACCTCAATTTTCTGATTTTGCAGTATGAAGATGTGGTGACTGAGTTTTGTCTTAACCAAGGCCATTTAATTCATGGAGACCCAATTGGGACCATAAAGGCCCACTTAGGCCCATTAAACCCTAGTTGAGCCCATTTAGGCCCATCAAACCTATTTAGGCTCGTTTAACTCTTTTATAGCTCATTCAACTTGTTTAGACCCATTCAGCCCATTTGGGCCCATTTAGCCCCAATTGGGACCATAAGGGCCCATTAAGCCCAAATTGAACCCAAAAGCCCACAAAGGCCCACAATGGCTCAACCCACATTTGCTCTTGTTTGTATTTTCACCAAAATCAAACCTATTTCTTCCTCTTCTTCCAAAATTAAACCCAATTCCATATTCAATTTTCTCTCCTTCATTTACCAAAGTTTTCCTGCCCAAATAATCAAAAATTTCACATTTTTTCCTCCTTACCCACTAAACCCATTTTCTCTTCACCAGACTTCACGAATTCAGCCTGAATCCACTTCCTCACTGAGCCCATCTCCTTCATCCTATTTCACCACTGGATCAGACAACCCCAATCACTGGATCAACCACCAATGAGGCACTAGATCACCGTTCATCTTGTTGGCAGCCAAGGGGATAGAGGGGGACAGCAGTTTAGGATTCTGTTGGTCGGTTAGAGGTTAGTCGGTTCTGTTAGTGATTTGGTTAGCAGATCGTTGGTTGTCGGAGGAGTGGGGAGCATTCTATTAGGAGGTTAGTGATGGGTTCGCTGGTTATCTTGCTTATAAAAGGAGGAGGATGGGTGAGAATTGAAGGGAGGGAGCACACGAGAGAACTGAGGGTTGAGAGCGAGAAGGAGAGAATTCCAGAGCGAGAGCTGTCGTGGAGGAGGAAGGCCATCGTTCCAGACCGGCGAGGCAACTGCAGCCAGGTACACACAGATTTTCTCTTAATTATCTGATATTCTAGTCCTCCAGACCTCCTCCTCTCTTCCTGGGCCGTTTCCAAGGGATCCAGGGCGATCCCGTGGCCAGCGGCGCTCCGCCGTGCTTCGCCGTCGCCAAACTTCGGCGACAGAGGTGGGGGGGCAATCCAGGAAGTCTCCTGGACCCCCGAGCCCTCATTCATCCTCCTCTAGTCTTCCCTGAAGCTCGCCTGCTCCTCGCATGTCCGTTCCGTCGCTCCCAGCAGCCCGCGCGCCGCTCGACGGAAGTACACACTGATCCCGCCGTCGCTGGAGAAGACGACGGGATCCAAAGCAGCCTCCTGCGCCCCTCCGACGTCCCAGGAACCATCCAAGGCGTCCCGCAAGCAACCCGGAGCCCTCGAAATAGGGCCTCGACCGCTGCATCGTCCCAGCAACGCCGCTCGACGGAGGAAACCGCGACGGCGACGGTCAGGCCACCACCACGCTCCACCAACCTCCGCACCGCTCCGGAGTAGCCCTGATGCCTCCCGCAGTCGCCAGAAGTCCAGAATCGCCGCAGCTCCGCCTTCAGTGGTCTCCTCCGTCCTCGGTGCCGATGCCGGAGGCCCGCGACGGCGAATGAGGTGGGGAGGCCTCTCCCGCCGTCCGATCGTGCATCGGCTCCGGCGGATCTCCCTCCTTCTTCCCCTCCTTGCTTCCAACGGCTCCGGCGGATCATTGGAGGCCCCTTTTGACCTCCTCTAACGGCCGTCGGCGGAGGAGCTCCGTCGCCGGCGCCGTCGTTCTTTTTATTTCTTTTATTAAGATTTTAAAAAACATTTTAAAATGAAATCCAAAAGTTTTTACTTTTCTTGCATTTAGGTCCTTCTAGAATTACTTTTAGGTCCTTTTCTTGCATTTAGGTCCTGCATACATTTTTCTTAAACATTTCGAATAAAGTTTTAACTGAAAATATTACATTTCTTACCCAGAACATTTAAAGTAATGTTTTCTGAGTTTAAAACTTTAATAAAAGCCCTCCAAAGTTTTTTAAATGTATTTTGTTTCAGACAAATTGCGTAGAAGACCCTAGATTTCCTTGGAAAGTTTCTGACAGTTCGTTTCCTTTGTGAAAATTGCATGTAAGCCCTTACATTTTTTGAAAATGTTTCAGCATGCACAATTTTGCTGGTCAAATTGCATTTAGGTCCCTGTGTTTTACAGAAAACTTCTAAAAGGCTTATTTTGCTGTGAAAATTGCATAAAACTCCCTAAAATTCTTTAGAAAACTTTTTAGAAGCTTGTTTTCATGATTTAATTGCACTTTAACCCTCTATTTCTTCAGAACATCCTGGAATGCTTTGTTTGCTGGGTTTTTTGCAGTTTACCCCTTATACTTTGCAAAATTGCTCTGACTACCTGTTTTCAAGGGTAAAATGACTATTTCGCCCCTGAAACTTCTTGAATCATTTCTGAGACATTTTCTTGCATTTTTACCCAGATTTATGCAGAATTGATTTGCATGCATGCATTAGTGGGTAAATTGCATTTAGACCCCTAGAGAGCTTCATTTTGACTAGGAATGCACATTTGACCCTAGATTTCTTCATAATTGCATGGAATGTGTTTTACTACATATTTATGTGTATTAGGGCTTCTAAACTTCAGCTTTCCTAGGATTTGAGCTTTTTGCACAAAATCCCTTGCATTTTTCATATTTGCACCCACACTTGCATTTGGCATATCCTTTTACATCTTTTTGCACGAGTTTTCTTATCTTTTCCTACCTTGTTTTGTGCACGCTTTTCTAGCTTGTTCCAAGCTTTGTTTTCTCGTCGTTTCCTGGATTTTTCTCGGTTTTCGCTATAGATTTGTTTTGGTTTTCCATCGCCCGAAGGCGTACAGCAAAAGGCTTGCAAAGCCGACATGGTCCCCTTTTTAATTTTCTCGGATTTATCCCTAATTTTTGCTGTTTTGCGAGATGCTTTTTGAGAATTTCATGATTTTCACAATTTTCCTCATTACCCAAGGTGTACAGTAAAGCGGCATTAACAATGCCTACATTTAACCTTCAGACTAACTTTTTCCTATGATTCCTTTTCTTTGCATTCACTTGGCATGTTTTCGGTCACATTTTTGCATGAGCATATAGAATAAGCAAGCACGCATTTAGCAGACCATAGACAGTAGGAAGCCTAGAAAGACCGAGTTTTCTCAAGCGTATGGGGGTGCCTAACCCCTTCCCCATGCGTAACCAGAATCCTTATCCCCATGCGTAACCAGAATCCTTACCCTTTCTCTGGCCCGCATTCATTTGTGCATTGTCCATTAGGCACAGAACACACATGCATCTTTGCATCTTGTTTGCTTTCTGCCTTTTCTGGTGTGTTTTGGTTTTCCTCGTCTTTCTATTAAAAGACTAGGTGGCGACTCCTTTCCTTATCCTTTTGTCTTCCCTTGGTGTTTCCGGGTCTTCTCTTCTTCTTCTGGATTCACCATCTTCGTCGTGATCGTATCGGATCTCCTCGTGTGTTTCCGCACACCAGAGTAGGTGGAGAGCCACACCAAGGGTTCCGCCGGCATGGTCACAGATAGAGATGCTCAAATATCTCAAAGATATCCTTCTTAATGTCTTCTCAAAAATAACGATAGAAATATAGAGGAAACCCATCAAGAGACTTTTCCCCACGTAGAGAAAACACACTCCTTTTAATTTCCTCCTCCGAAAAAAGTTCTCAAGAATTGAAGGATTTGTTATTTTCGTTGGGAGTTAGAGATCCCAATTGAAATCAACCATGAAACATAAAGGCTTCTTAAACAATGAGTGGAAATATCGCTCAATAGCATTACATATTATTGATGGGAAATCAATACATTCATCATTGAAAAGAAGTGATGATATTGTATTAATTCTTCTCCTACTATTGACCGTTTTGTAAAAAAATGCAGTATTGAGATCCCCTTCCATCAACAATTGGACACTAGATCTTTGTCTCAATAAATTTCTTATTCTAGAAGAATACTATAATGTTCCCTTCTAAGCTCTTGCTTCCAACGCCATTCTTCTATAATGATAGGGAGTACTTTAGCTTGAGTATCCATATCCTAAATCAAAGATTCAATTTCCAACATTTGGACACTACTTTCTACTCTTCTAGATTAAATTTATTCTTTAATGGCTATTTTGATGGCTTTAAATTTATGAGATAACCTATCGATAGGACTAGCGTTAGAAGAAAAATTGACTATATTGTTCTTGACAAGGCTATCAAATACATCAAAGAGAAGCAAAGATCTATAAAATTTAAAGGGGAAAGGACCCTATCATAGTGGAATTATGTCAAGACAAATAGGTATGTGTGACCATGCCCGCCTGGGGATTCGGCACAGAGTTGCGTCAGAGGGAGGAGGCCACAATCATACAAGGATGGCGAAGGAGTAAGATAGGATAAAACGAAAAGAAAATGGAGTCGTCACCTAGTCTTTTAAGGGAAAGACGAGGAAAACCACAAACAAACCACAAAAAGGTTGAATACATGAGATGCAAATATGAAGACTAGATGTCTACTAACCAGAAGATGGATAAGGATTCCTATTACACACGAAGAAGGTGTTAGGCACCCCCGTATGCCTGAGAAACTTGATCTTTCTAGTCCAATTTGTTGCTAAATGCTGAATGAATGCTTGCTAAACCCAGATTGCTCTAACCATGCTAATCTGAATGTGTTATGCCCAAAGGGGCTCAAGCACAGCGGATTCAATTAGGTTTGGCACGTGTAGAAGGGAAGAACAGAGACCAAAATCGCAATCCACACAAACAACAAAGGTTTTACGTGGTTCCCCAAATTCGGGTACGTCCACGGGTGTCTCTCCTTGGCT
>JAMKQA010079160.1:0-11817 GCA_024699735.1 Posidonia australis
AGAATTAAAATCCAACAATCTAAAGTAGTCACCCTGCAGAGACAAAGTTATTAAACAAATAAACTGATTAAGCCCCTCAAATAATGTTTTACCATATAGTGGAAGTATGTAATCTAGCCAATACTACAAATAAACACCTTGCAATTATTTTCAAATATAACATCAATCAAATTAGAAACATAGTACTGGTCTACTGGATGGCATGTATGAAATAAAATGAGGGAAATTTTGTTAATAAAGATCAAGAGCACAACAAGTTTGAGAGACATGGACCCAAATAAATTAATGAACCTAGTAGAAAACTAAACAGAATATGCATACAAACATCTCCACTTACAAGAGATTGTACCAGTACAAAAAGTGTGAAGAAAAAAGAATAAATGCTTCCATTGGTTTCCTCTGTGAATATATGCCTAGAAGGTTTTACAGCTTACCGATAAACAATCTTAGTTGCACCCAAACTCGACGTGAAGTGAAACAACTAATCTGATAATCACAAATATAGGATGCACATGCACAACTATGTGAATCACTTGTGCAGGATAAAACATTAGAATAATTGTAGCAAAAAATTATCTACATCAGTTACAGGTTCAGATGTAAATAACCATTAAAAAAAAGCACAATTTTAGATCATTTTTCCAATATTATAAATCTATGACTGCAAGCTAAATAAATTTCAGCAATATAATTGGTAAATGAGTGACTAAAAATGCAACAATTTTCTTAGGATTAAAAATAAGAACAAAAGAAGACTATACCAACAGCAAGAAAACTATACCAACATTGTTTGAAAATTTACCTGCAAAACAGGAGAGCTTCTGAAGATCACTATATCATTCACATATGGTTTTCTATAAAAAAATGAAACTTGAGCATGATATATTGACAAAAAAAACAAGAATCAAGCTACACCATCATAGAGATTGTCAAGATAGACTTATAATGAAAACCTTCACGTTATCACCCAAAGATACTAATGTTAAAAAATATTTACCTTTTGGATTATGTACTATACTTTTTATAGCTAGCTCGCTGCAGATGCTTAATATGAAACAAATAAACAAATGTTCAAACATAAGTTTAAATGTTCAAGTTATGTTTAAACAAATAATTTCAATTCTCCTCTAACATAAATGGACTATAAGTTCAAACACAAATAAACAACAAATGTTCAAGTAATGTTTAAACAAAAAATTAATAACATAAGTTCAAACACAAATAAATAGCAAAATATTCTAAGTTGTTAAATCCCTTAAACTCAAAGTTTGTCTCATTCTCATTAATCACACCTACAAAAGGAAAAATAACTTGATTAGTAAATATACATACACCATGTTCAAAGTAAAACAAATGCATGACTTAATTTTAAAAAATACTTAGATACCAATAGTTAATCTCACTCAATAGCAACAGTGTCGGTACCTATCAATAGCAAAACAAAGGAAATATGTTAGATATAATGTTTAATTGTGTGACCATGCCAACTCGGGGGTCTAGCGCGGAGTCACGCCTGAGGAGGAAGATCACAGCCATGCCATGATGGCGAAGGCGCAAGATAGGAGAAAAGTAAAAGAAAAGGAGTCGCCAACTAGTCTTTTAATGGAAAAACGAGGAAAACCACAAAAGATTGAATGCATGAGATGCAGATGCGAAGGCTGGATGTCTGCTAATCAGAGGATGGGTAAGAATTCCTATTACGCACGAGGAAGGTATTAAGCACCCTCGTGCGTCGGAGAAACTCGATCTTTCTAGCTTAAATCGCTTGCTAAGGCTGAATGATTGCTTGCTAAGCCTAGATCATGTTCTGAACATGCTAATGTGAATGCCTAGACAAAACTGGATGGATGTGCATGATGGTATGCAAAAATTGCGAAGAAGTCCGTGTAAAACGGGCAAACTTGGATATATAAAGAAATTCACATAAAATGACGATGTTTTTGAACCGATTGCTCAAGAAAACCATATGGATGTCAAAAAGATGGAAAATGGAATCAACCCAAGTTCTAGGAATCATAAAAAAAGGTTGTGAAAATCAAAAGGGGAAAAATAGTCCACAAATGGGCCAATGTGGGCCTTTCGGTCAGTTTGTGTACGCCCTCGGGCGATGAAATCCAAATCAAATCAAAAAGTTTGAAATGTTGTACTAAAGCAGATCAAATCGAAATATCGAATGAGAAATTATGAAAGCAAAGTGGAGAAAGAAATTTCCAGAAGAAAAGCATGAAATGCAGGCTTGCTAAAAGGAGGGACGGATGCATAAATGTGATGAAAACCAAATGAAAAGGATAAATAAGTGCCTAAATGGGTAAAAAGTGCCAAGGGATGGCTGAGACAAGGATTAGGTAGAGCTGAATACGAAAACTAGAATGCATGCACACAGATTAAAGACATAGGGGCAATTTAGTCATTTTCATGGCCAAACGTGATAAATGTTAGCATGGGAGTGATGCATGATTTGGGTTATGTCAAAATAGGTACAAGACATCTAGAAAGTGTTATTTGCAAGCAAACAAGAAGGGAAAAACTATAACATGATATCAACATAGTAAAAAGAATAAATGTGGGGACTAAAACGCAAAATTCACAAAAAGAGTGAGAATCTGGATGAAAACTACATTCATGGTTTCTGTTTTATCATGCAGATGATGGATCCCATGTCAATATGGCACTGAGATGTAAAATTACACTTGGATATTTTCCTGAACATTCAGGGTCTAAAATGCAAAAATCACACATAGGTGCAAATGGAGTCAAAATACGAAACTAAAGATTGATTTATAGCGAAAACATGGCTCTTAAATGAAGTCTATGATTAAATGCAAGAGGAGGAATGCAATAAGTGAAAAATAACAAAAATATGCAAGAAAACATCAAAAACCCTAAATGATGGATTTGGAAATAATCTAAGGGCCTATATGCAAATTGTACGTGCTCAGGAATGGTTTATTGTGAATCCAGAGACTTTTATGCAAATTTTCAGGGCCTAAGTGTGATAAAAATTGGGATTTTATACTGGTCAGTGCAATTATAAAATTTTCTAAGGTCTAGGATGCAAAATGCACAAAGAAAGCTCATTTTTTAAAATTATGGGGCTTAATGCAAAAGATCAGTACCTAAATGTAAAGAAAATTCAACTGTTATAATGGCCAGCGTGATTTTTAAATCTTTTAGGGTTCAGAATGCAATTTAACAGGGAAAACTCATTTTCAAATATTCCAAGGGGGTTAAATGCAAATATTCATGACTTAATTATAAAGAAAATAAGGATGCAGGGGGTTAAAATATGATAAAACATGTATGAATGCATTGACAATGAAAAAATCTAAACGTGTAGGGAATTATGTGCAAATTTCACAGAGAAAATAAAAGAAAAATGTATTTTTTAATGTACAGGGGCTAAAGTATAAAAGATCGAGACTAAATTAAAAGAAAAAAGGACTGAAATGTAAATATTTAAGGACCTATTAATAAAAATCTAGAATTAAAGGGCTTGGGCCCAAAACGGTCTTCTTTGAAGATCGCCGGAGGATCACTGGCGTTCTCCCTCTAACGATCTCTCCAACGATGTAGCGGTGGTGATCCAGCGACGAGGGGCGACGCGCGGCAGCTAAGGAAGCTTCGTGGAGGCATAGCGACGGTCTCTGGCGTGTCGGGAGGGGTTGGGGAGGCCTGAGCCTCTTCCCCCACCTCGCGCTTCGGCGGGGCTCTCTGTCGTCGCCGAGGAAGGCAACGGCAAGGCGACTGGCGGTGGCCCAGTTGCTGGGGTGGTGAGGCAAGAGTTGGGGGAGCACCAGGGAGTCACGGCGAGGCTAAGGCGAGCGTCGGTGAGGCCTGGGGAGATCGGAGGTGCTCCTCCCATCCCCTACGCAGGCGGTGGTGGTTGTGGTGGGTCGTTGGGGCTCCCCAGCGGTCCAAACGACGATACAGCGGCACAGACGGCTTCTTGGAGGCGCAGCGGAGGTCTCCAAATTAACGGCGTGATGTGAGGGGGCCTGGTGATCCTCTACGCCTCTCGACGGCAGCAGCTAGGTTGGCGTCGACGGTGAGAGTCTGGAAGCAGCCGGGGATTGGAGAGAAAGAGGAGCGGAGAAGGAGAATCTGGAGGAGAGGACAAGAAGGGGAGGAGAGGTCCTCAAGAGGCCTCGTCGGAGGCCAAGCGGCCTGAGACCCACCGGTAGGCTGAACCCACCACCGGAGGTGGATCGACAGCGGGCAAAAAGAGGGGGGTCACCGTCGTGGCTGAATCCAAGACCCTATAGCTACTCTACATGCCTATTGAATCAGAAAATAGGAGGGGAGAGCAGTTACCTGTCGTGCGGGATGTTCCCTCCAGCGCGACGGTCTACGACGACACTGGAAATGGCTCCCGGCGGTGCTCTGGTTGTGGACTCCAGGAAGCAAAAGGGGTTAGGATCGTTCTGGAAGGTGGGGGCTGTTTTTCTCGTGGGCAGGGTTTCGAGAGAGGAAGGTTTGTGCTCGCTGGACAGGAGGCTTGCAGTCCATCCCTGGTCCATCGACGGCGAGCCTCTTTTGAACTCCGACAAAGCTCCTCCACGCCGTCGATCTCCCTCGCAAGGGTTGAGCGTCGTAGGATCGAGGGCACCCACGGAAGAGGAAGGCCCGGAGATCTTGAGGATGAAGGATCACGCGCCAGAGATTGTGGGATCTGCCGGAAATGGCGTCGGAGATGTCGCTGGAAAAATTGGGGGTCACCAGTGGTGAAAGTTCGCCGGAATTATTTTTGAGTTTATAAAGTTTTCTGGTTAAAGATTTGATTGGGCTGAAACAAGCTTAGGGTTTTGTCTTCTTTTGTTTTTCTTTTTTTCCTTTTGTTTTGTGATTTAAATTTAAGATTAATTTGATTATTTGTGATTTGATTTGGGGATTTGGATTGATCAAGCCATCTTTGCTAGATAAGGAAATCTTGATGCAGTATGCTTCCACCAATGCAAAATAACAAATGATAACTCATCATTGGGATTCAAGGAAAACAACTCCTCCTCCAAATACAGTTCCAATTCTGTTTTTTGAACATTAATTGCAGCATTGATTTTCTTCTTGATGTGTTGAAGAAATCCTCTAGTAAAACCAGAATTTATTTGTATACTTTTCTCAACAATCATTTTATAACTATGAGATGCAATACAACATGTAGGAGTATATGAAGAATCTACATATTCTAAAAACAATTCATGTAGCTTCATGTTGACAACTTCAATATATAAATCAACTCTTGTATTATAAATTTCTTAATAAGCGTACTTAACAAATTCCATTTTGTATCGAGGATCAAAAACTAATCCAAAAGACAGAACCAAATTGCATGCATCCCAATATTTATCAAATTTCCTTTGCATCAATAAACCCATCTTAGAAATGTAATTAACATCACTCATTCACAATTCAAGCAATTTGTAATGAATGAGACACATATCATTAAAATAGTAATAAGCAGTTGGATATTTTGTTCCTGAAAGACGAACAGTGATGTCATAAAAAACTTTCAAGCAATCACAAATATATCTACCTCTTTCCCATCGTTCTTTGGTTGGTAACATATTGTAATCACTATCCAACTCTGCCAAACGTTCAAATGCATCTCGACTATCCAAAGCACTTTGAAGCATGAGATACGTGAAATTCCATCTAGTATCAACATCCAAAGATACTCTTTTGCAAGTACTCAACCTAGTATGCTCCAATGTTTTTCTGAACTTTTAATTTCTATAAGTTGATGAATTCACATACTTCACACTATTACGAATTTTCTCAAGCAAAGGACTCACCACTTACAAATCGTTCTTCACAATCAAATTAATAATGTGTGCATTGCATCGAGTATGAAATAAGTCACCATTGAGATGAAGTGCATTCTTTCCATTTAACCAAATTTTCAGGATATTTATCATTGGCTCATTATTACTAGCATTGTCCATAACAACAGTATATAATTTCTTAACCAAATTTTACTCCAAAAGACAAGTTTTCAACTATTCACCTAAACCTTCACCAATATGTGGGAATTCTATATGGTGAAAAGTAATGATTTTTTTTGTGTAAGACCCAATCATCATTTAGAAAATGACAAGAAACACAACAGTAGCCAAGGTTTTGATGATCTGAAGTCCACAAATCAGTTGTAATGTTGACTTTACTACTATTATGCTCAAGCATCTTATATAGATCAACCTTCTTTTCCTTGTAAACTTTCATGCAATCCGTCCTAAGAGTATTTCTAGAGCGAAATTTGTATGAAGGGCAAATAAAAGAGCACCATGATCTGAAATACTCATATTCAGAAAAAAGGAAAGGTAAATCATGCTTCATGATCATCTTTGCAAACATTGATCTTTCAACATCAGCATCAAATTTGTAAATGCCTATTCTTGATGTAGGCCCATTACTATTACTTGTAAACATAGCAAGAATTTTTTATCTAATATCTTCTCGTAGCCTACGAACACATATTTTAGTGTGATTATTGAGATGAGTGGTATTTTTGGTACTTCTATTATCAAATATTGCATTGCAATAGTTACAAGTAGCTTTCACTGAACCATTTTCAAGTACTTCTCATGAAAAATGTAACCAAGCTTCTGATTTTAGTTTCTTCTAACGCTTAAGCTTAAGCTCCTTGGAATCTACAGTAGCTACCACATCACGAGAATCAACACTAGGAATTGATATAGTTGCAATGACATTTGGAGTGGAAGCTCAACTTTGATCAATATAAACTTCTTTTGAATGAACATCAACTATAACTTCTATTTCTATATTAAAAAAACATATAAAAGAATTTTATATTAAAAAATCATATAAAAGAATTAAAAAGAATACAATCAAATTATCAAAAGAATGTATAACCTATGTTGGATTGTAAATCTTTGCTATTAGTAGAAGTTGATTTCTTAGACATCTTTAAAAAATTGTCACCCTATATTAGAAAAACAAAACAAATAATACAATTATTCAAGTATATGCTAAAATAAGATTGCAATGTTAATTTTAAGCATAATGGCCCATAGAAATTGAAATGTTTACAGAGAATAATAAGAAATAAGCACCACCATTAACACTGAAAAGTTTCTTAGACCACCATCACCATGTGACAGCCAACTAATATATACTAGCTTTTTTGATGCTTCAATTTGCATATTAATGTTGCGAATCTCATATTACGATGCTGGATTAATCCTGCTGCCTATTTGCTAACCAATATCAGGTAATTCTTGTTACTAACCGACATACGTAGATTCATCTTTGGCTCTTTAATTTTTACACATGTTTGTCTGTATTCTGTATAGCTAAAAGTTAATTGAGATTTGTACTAGAAGACCAACCACATTGGCATAGAAGTAATGGAATTTTGATTCAACAATTGAAATCAAAGCGTCATGATTAATTTGACTAGCACATTATTGAATGCAACTGTCAATCTGTCATTTAACTGGAGCTGTGAATTCTCTTCCTCGTGTGCTTTATGCCATGTTTCGGATATTGGTATAGTATTTTTGTTCCTTATTTTGCTCCAACCCTGTACAGTGACCCAAATGTTGTATGTTATTTCTTGTCCTTTTATACCAACATTTACACCTTTTGTTGCTGCTACTCACAAAAACAGGTTGCTTTTCAAAGTCTTATGATCTCTCATTTGCTTTGATCAGATATTGAAAATAAAATTTAAAAACCACTGCATAATCAAATTTTAAAAAATACTGAATTTTTTATGTACAATCATGTGGTGTTGTTCCTATGATTACAAAGCTACACAAATTAGGCTTCCATCTTTCAAAATTTCACACTACTAGTCTTTTAAGTTTTCAATTAATTGATTCGTACAACCAATAACAGATTCATAATGGTGCACACGTGAAGCACTGTTTGTCCACTTTTATACAGATTCATTGGGATTAAATGCATTTTGTAACAAAATTTTGTTGGCTTGTGATTAAGATCCATATCATTTTGAATTTTTGATTTTTGACTTGAAAATGGATTTTTGATCGAAAGATTTATTGAGCTACTAGTCGTGATTACAATAGTGGTTGTTGTTTAGAGAGCGGAGCTGCTGTCGTTCAGTGGTCCCTTTGTCGACGAAGAGGACTGAAGGAGCCGTTGTCGACGAAGAGGACTGGTGGAGGAGAGGAAGCTGGAACGACCCAGTGGCCAATCGGGTTAAGGAGATGAGTGGAGGAGCATGAGGCTTTAGGAGGAGGCGGAGTGTAAGGATCTTTAGGCTTCACTAGAGAGGAGTGAATAGTGATTTAGCGAATAATTAACTAATTTTAGAGTTTGTTTATCAATTTACAATATTTCAAGTAATTTGAATATAACTAGGAAATTGATATTATGCTAAAGCATACAAAGAAAGGAGATGAGAGACAATGAATATGCACAAGTAGATTTATAGTGGTTCAGTCTCCCTAGCCTAGTCCACTCCTCGAGAACCCCTCGAGAAATTCACTAACTTGATCTTGTTCCTGGCTAAGATCCCGCCGTACACCCTTGACGAATCTTCGCCAAGCTCCGTAAAAAAACGAGGCTTCCTTCTCTCAATTCAGAGAAGAACATTTACATTGGATTTTACAACTCTTTTTCTACAATCTCCCAAACTCAATTTACTAAGTGGATGGATGAAAATGGAGCACTCTTGCCTTAGTAATTTTTCTAATGAGATAGGAGTGGAATGCTTAGAAACTTAAGTATCTTGAAGCTCTATGTGAGTAGGAAGTATTTTTTCTCTTATAGATGAAGAACGGGGGTCTATTTATAGGAAAACATGAGTATAAATATGTGTCTAACGTCTCTCTAACGTTCAGCAACAGCTACTGATTCGGTATGCCGAAATCAAAACAATTGACCAAAATATGCAACGGTCGAGCATCTCGGTATACCGAAAATAATTTGATATGCCGAAAATCTCTGATTCGGTATGCTAGTGAATTTTGATATGTCGTTCTGGGTTTCTTTTCTGATTTTTCTAATCTGCATATATTTCGGTATATCGAGGAAATTCGATATGCCGAATATGTCTTTAGTCTTATAATAAATGTTTTCAATGAATGGTTAGTTTTACGGCTAAGGCAATTTTCCTATGGCTCTATGTGGATATTTGGGAGATTATTACAAGTTCCTAGGTACACAAATAAATAGAAACTTAATCAAAATAATTACAAATATTATTTAATTTTTCTTCTCCATTTCCTTCATCTTGAATTCCTCTTGGTGGCACGTAGGTCTCTGTCTTCTTTAAATGTCTTTCTTTTTATGCTTGAATCTCTTGAGTTTTTCAATGGTCTTCTTTGCATAGATGAGCTATGAAATATTCTCATAAAGTACATTAGTCTTTTGTTATCATTAAAATTAAGATATGGCTAATAAAGCCAACACAGAGGAGGACGACTCATCCTGTCCCCTATGAGCTGCGGGCTGCCAAGGAGGGCCAGGAGGCGGAGGCTGGAGGAGTGGAAGAGGATGGTTTAGGAGGAGGTGGAGGAGGACGACTCATTCTGTTGGCTGCGAGTTACCGTGGAGGGCCAAGAGGCAGAGGCCGGAGGAGTGGAGGAAGAGGGTTATGGAAGAGGAGCAGGAGGCGAGTTGTCGAGTCGTCGAGGAGCCGAGGAGGGCTAGGAGGCGGAGGCCAGAGGAGGACGACTCGTCCTGGGGTGTGGCCATGCGAACTGCGAAGGACGGGAGGAGGCAGGAGGCTGTGGGCTGTCGAGCTTGTTAGTTGTTAGAATGTTAGGTTTAGGGTTTTAGTTGTTAAGTTTTTATATATATGTAACTTTTGTAAATATTATATTTAAGTTTTTATTTATTAATTGTTAAATACTTATGTCATAAGTTTTACATATAAATATATTAATTAATTTAAAATAAATAAATAAATAAATTAAATTTTCGAATTCGGATATTTCGAATTGGATGTACCAACATCCGTATTCGATTCTATTTTTTTCGAATTTTTTCTTTTCGAATTTGAATTCGGTTCGACGAATACAGATTTCGGATAAAGATTCAAGATTTCGAATACAGATTCGAAACGAATTTTCAGATATTTTCGAATTTTTGACACCCCTAATCGTCAGTCTCTCTTTATATGTGTATGAATAGGTGGAAAATTTTCATTCATAACTTATATAAATAAAAAACTACAAAAAGAGAGAGAGAGAGAGAGAGTAAAGAGAGTAGAGAGAGAAAGAGAGTATGTGAGCGTGTGAATGTTTTTCCTTTTTAATAATGGATGTTTTCTAACTTATTTGCTTCATCAAAGTCTCTCAATAAATGTAACCATGCCAGCGACAACCTCAGGATTGACGCGAAAGGCCAAATGCACGAGGATCGGCAAAGTCACGGCAAATCAATAAAAATAATGATAAAAATGCAGAAGTCGCCACCTAGTCTATTAAAAACGGAAGACGAGGAAAACCACTTAAAAACATTCAAAACATGCAATAAAGCCAATGAAAAAGAAGGTCATAAACCAAAAAATTGGGCAAGGATCCCTGTTACGCACGAGGAAGGTATTAGGCACCCTCGTGCGTCCGAAAAATCGGTCTTTTTATGGGTTTCTTGTTTACTTATATGAAATATCGACTTTTCAGCCTTTTCTGTACGCCCAAGGGCGATATGCAATGCCATGCTATATATGAGTGGTGCCTTATGCTAAACATGAGTGTATGTGCTGTAGGGTGTGTCCTAATGCTCAGAAAGGTCACTCGTACGATGAGTCAAACACCGATGCAAGGATATTGCACAGATATGATCAAAGATCTAACAAATTCGAGTGATTTTCATCCTCGCTTTACTATATGCAAAACATGATCTATCATGCATGAGAAAAAGATGAAAACAGAGTGAGGTCTTCCTGATATATCTAGGAGGACAACTAGAGAAAACCAAAAGCAAATCCAAACGGTAAACATGCTAAATACCATGCCAAAAGCTGCTGTGTGCAACAGAAAACAAGCTGGTGCGCCTGTGTGGTGTGCCGAATTGGTGCTCCAGTCTGGTGCGCCACCTATGTGCTCTACTGAAGCCAGGAAAGTGTGCTAGAGAAAAACATAGATTGACAACAAACCAGAATGCCATGCAATGTAAAAACTTGTAAACTTGCAAACTCAACAGAAAATGCAACATGAGTATCTTATCAAAATCCAAACAAGAAAACATAAGATGGGTCTTGTGCTCAAGGACTGTATGCTAAGTAAAAAAAACAAGATTCAGCCATGCTATCCAAATCTGGATTATAGACTGATGCATAAGAACCTCCCAAACAGGAGTTCATGGGGCAATCAGCTCACCAAATTTCAGCAACTGGCTGAATATGCAAGATGCAAAAAAGACTTAAAATAGTGTCATCCAAGACTAAAATCATGCATGCAAAGACATGTCATATCAGAGAATCAACACAATAAAAATCAAAGTCAAAAACACCCGGGCAAGCATGCAGGTCATGATACAAAGATGATGATTTGCTCTCTGACCAGACTGGTGCACCAGGATGGTGCGCTAGGATGGCGCTCTGGTTAGGTGCGCCACCTTGGTGCTCCAGTGTGGTGTACTCTAGAAAATTTGAATCAGACTGCAGTCTGATTTTAGATTCTGAACCAGATGCCAAAGATAAAAATGTGATTTATCTTAATCAGATGGTAAAAGGCTGAAATATGACGAAAAACAAGCAATGAAAGTCTTTTTATCATTTATCTTAAATCATGCAAGATCATGGGTTAAGGGCTGAAAATATTGCATTGTAGATTCTAAAGAGCATGCAATGAGCTAATGAACTTAACAATCATATGCAAATGGTGAACA
>JAMKQA010079163.1:0-11406 GCA_024699735.1 Posidonia australis
CCCCCCCCCCCCTCTAATTTCCTTATGTTAACATGTATAGGGCAAAGCCATATTAAGACATACAAAATAGAGAAAAGTATGATAAGTTATATAATGACAGGAAAATGACAAGCTTAACATAAAATTATGGTTGCCCTTTTTTTAATTTTAAAAACAAAAGGATCAAAAGAAAAGCAGCAGGATAGTAGAAAGTCAATTAGCATGATTATTGGAATTTTAGAGAACCAACAGCTAAGGCAGATAAAGTACCTGAACACTTCAACAAGTACGAGAAGTCTGATAAAATGATAACAGACAATCCCCGTCGTGGATCCCAGTGCTTCCCTGTATCAAAGTAGGTGAACATTGGATCAAGTATGCGCCTCACTGTTGTACTTTCCTTTGCCATTTCAACTATTTTCTGCATACATATGTGAGCCCATATTTTAGGAGTCTCATTCTCCTCCCTGCAACGAAACAAAGTAATAGACAGTATAAAAAATCACAGACATCTATAAACCAGGAAAGAGGAAATTGTAGCCTCCAATAAATACTTTTGCATTGGTTGTAATACGATCTTTCTGAAAAACTAGTATGACCACTATCTAGGACCCAGACTCTAGCAGTACAGACTACAGACAACTAGAGAAACATATAAGCTGCAGGTAGGTATGACCCTGAAGCTAAAAAAGAATGGCACGTATTATCCAGTGTCATCCTCTTCACTTTGCTAATATACTTTTTTTGAAGCCTTTAAAGACCACTACAACTTGTGCAGATATAATGAACTTTACATGTGCATAGGCTACACAGAATTTCCCCTCTTTCCTTGATATGCAATATTTTGTAGTAACAGAGGTCTCTTCCTTCCATCTAAACATCTAAAACTACAACTATCATTTTTAAATGGGGCAGGTGCACAAAAGCACTCACAAAGACAATATACCTGCTAAGATCATAAGAACTTTCAGGCTAATATCAACCTTATGGAGGAAGAAGCATCTCTCTGTGTACCTTTGGTAGAACACAAACTTAGTAGTCAGATATTTATGCCCCTCGATCCCTCATTCCCGCTTAGCTCAATTGGCTCTCTAATAAACTAACGGTAACATGCAGTATGTCAAACTTTACGATAGTAGATTTGAAGTTCTATGAATGCTAGCATGTGTTCTATTACTTTTTCTGTAAGCAAAAAAAAAAAAATCCCTCAAACCTTTTCAGTTAGCCTCTACCGCTGTGTAGCATATACATTTTGATGCTGGCATGTCCACAACTCCAGATTACCCTTCTTCTTTTTTGCAAACTCCAGATTTCCCTTTTAATCAAACTATAATCAATAATCTTGATAAAAAAAATTCTCTTGAAATTTGACAATTAGTTTGATGTAGTTTCTGATGTCATCTATGTAGATTTTGCAGCATCTAAAGAAGCCCTATATGCTAAAACTTCATAACCCAACAACTATTACTTTCTTTAATTTTACTATCTTTGTAGGATCCAATCGGTACCCATAATTATTAACGTAGTCCGACAGGAGAAATTAAAATAACCAAAGACACATCTCTTATTCAAAATACTACTTATTACTTACTTTGTCATATCAGAGGAATTCTTTATTTCAGGTCGTGGTCTGAAACATATATTTCTTGGACTAACATCGTTGCAAACCCCTGTGGCACCTCTCACGTCAGACCTGACAACTTCCACCCAATTAAGATGTGACTCTTGTTCCTCATCATCATCAAAATATATATCATCAGTTCCATAGCTATCCAAAGTAACATGCACAATCTGCAAAAAAGTAATACCGACAGAAGTCAAACGCACATTTAGTATGAATTATTCTTGTAAACCTAAAAATTGATATACTCTGGTATATCTAGTTTGTTTCGTAGACTATAGTGAGGAAGTATAATGCACTATAATTTACGAGTAAAATTTTATTACAATCCAACAGAAATAGCTCCTTCATCCTAACTCTGAAGATCACAAAATTATCTAAATTTCATCCATCAAAACTAATTTTAGGTTTCCAATGTTTTTCCCATTTTATTACAATCCAATAGAAATAGCTCCTTCATCTGAAGATCTCAAAATTATTTAAATTTCATCCATCAGAACTAATTTTAGGGTTCCAAAGATTTTCAAACAAGGGAGATGAGTTTCCAAATACACACAAGCCTGGAAATGATGGGACAACATGGTAGTAATTCTCTAAACTTTATCATAAAATACTAAATCGTACCTCATCAAAGGCAGGAAAAATGTATGAAAATGTTGACATGAACCAGACCTGCAATAGAAGACAATAATCAAGAGAAAATTCTTAAAATTTCCTCAACCATTTATTTCATAATATAATAGTACTAGTAATTATAAAGCCTTATCTGGATAAGTCCCAAATTTTGAAAGCCATAAAGTATCCACGAAAGTACCAATCGATCACTACAGTCTACATATTAAGATTTGTCACTTCGCAGTTCAGGGGATTTCGAACAAAAATCAAATTCCAAGAAGAGAACAAGATCATGGATTAGTCGGAAATAGACATTACTCGTATCATCTATTCTCTCATTTGCATCTTGTTCGCCAAAATTTTCTTACAAAGCATTAAGTAGCATTTCACATCCACAGCCTCTGCACTATGGATGATGCTAGTCATTAACTTAAATGACTTAGGCATGCCAAAAAAAAAGATAAGAGAGATACCATTGCTGATAGACATTCCAAGCTTGCAGCCCGCAAACAACACTTATTGTGCTCTTCACCTAACTCATGAGCAAGAATGCATACTTTGCCAGCTAAAGCTTCAATATTATGAGTGTATGTGCTGTCAGCCTGATCAGATTTACCATGGTTAAGGGTAAAACATTTGATTATTCAATAAATCCAATATTTAAATCAAGGAAAAAGAGGTTGGAGGTGCAACAGCTGCTTATCACATAAATGAGTGGGGATGAGGAACCAAGACAAAGGAGAAGGAAATGTGCAAGACTTGCATGCTAACATCAAATAAAATAACATTTTAGAAAACATAATGTAACAAGCAAAAACATTTTCTAAATCATATGGTCAATGATGTTTCACAAAATTATTTAAGCATGAATATTACTCTCATGGACTAGTTTCAAACACCTCCTGTTGAAAACATTACCATGCAGTTGGTTGTGCATGTCATAAATAATATAAATGACAAAATGACATAATTTTTCTTCCTAACTAGGCTCACGCAAAATAAGAACAACAATTCTGCTCAATATTATGCTGCCACCTAACATGATCCAGAATCTTCTAAATTTCAGGGATGGCATAGACAGAACGGTCTAAAAATAATCAAAAAAGAAAAGATGGGCCACATTGCATAAAATTCTTGAACAATCATGGGTTCTCAAAGATGATGATATTATCTGACATGTAATCAGTTCGATGATTTATTTTAAAGCCTTTTTGACCAAAAACTTCTTTCATTTCCATATACATAACACTAGTATGTTGTGCTTGTGCCAATATTTTGTTTAAATACGTATTAACTTTATCACCTAGGTGGTCTATCAATGTATAAAGCGTTTTTTAACAACATCAGATATAGACCAGAAACAGAAGGATAAATCTGTAAAATATGTTCTAGGAAGCAAACAAGCACTTTTACAGCTTACCTGACTATATATGAATGAAGTCAAAGTATGGCATCCTATGACCTTCATGGCATCATTCCGTTTCTCATCTAAAAGCTCAAAAATCACATTTAATAGACTAGTAGCAAAATAGGCCCTGTTCAAGATAATACACAGTAAGAAGAAAGGACAAACAGAATTTTGATCAATAAAATATGACATAATTTTAATTAACTCTTAGTCAATAGAGAAGCTACTAAACACAAAGATGGCCCTTGTAAAGAAATATGACTAGTGTAAAGACAACCATTGGATCAGAGGGGCATATTGAACTTGATAAGAAGGGATCACTATGAAAATTAAATGTGGACAAATGTGCTCAAGAAAAAGTCAAGATCGTTATGTTAGGAATAAGGTTGCAAAGTTGCACCACGAAACAACATGTGAATTACAGTCCACAGATGAATAAATCCTCCTGGATTTCCTTTGGTATGATATGAACAAATTGAACAAAACAGTCCCAGCTGGAAGCTAGAGATGTGATAGACCCCTACACCCTTTTGTTAATAATGTCAGTATGTACAAAGTTGGCCTTTGACAAGCAAATGGGACACGTAGAGCTTAAAAGGAATACCAAATCTACACTACCAGGAACTACTCGTTATAAACATTTTTAGCCACAAATTGCAATAAAAATCACACGAGTAGCATAAGGAAACAAAAACTATATAGAAATAGAGATCTGACACAAAAAGAATCAATCTTTTAAAAACCATCCATGGTAAGATGAGATAGCACATAACCAACAGACCTAAGAGACATCATAAATGATAGCATTTTTCACCAAAATTTAATTCACAGAACTTACATTTGCTCCTTGCATATGCATAGCAACTTGCTGTAAGCCAGAGAAATGATTTTGAGGAAATTGACATGTTCGAGTCGCAATTCTTTGTAGCTCCTTTGCTCAAGAAACTTGGCAATCTATCAAGGGAAGTGCAGACTGACATAAGGACTAGTTAAAAAATAAGTATGCCATGCATTAATGGTGCAAACATCAAGGACTAAGAAGTAACACCTTTGGTATACGAAATGGGTTCCTTGCAGCATATTCGCACAATTTAACGATTTTTCTTTCATTTGGAGGACCGTTCTGCCAAAAAATAGATTATCCATCACTGTTTTGCCATATAACCCATATTGAAAACATTGAACATAGCATCTACCATGGAAATATCCGTAACAGTAATAGTATTATGAACAGTTATCTAGGATGTATTCATCAAAATGCCTGTTACCATTTTTATTTCATTATTATTCAAACAAAATACTTACAAGTTTTATGGAAAGATAAAATACTCCTAACTTGTAACAAACATGTAGAAACAATAAAAATCTGAATGTGCTATGTTTTCTTCTAAATTACTACCATCAGTACAAGACATTGAGTTTGACATAATGGTTATAGGGTTGTATTTCAGACAAAAGACTGCTTTTTGTAATAATGCTTTGTAAGTAGTGTGCTTATAAAGGATCAAAAAATCATCTTAAATTTTCAGCTGGGAAATAGTTATTAATTTACTAGAGTGACTAAAATAAGGTTATTAGTCAGTTTGATCGGATTTAAAGATGACTTTTTACTATTTGTACCAGACTCTAACAACCAATGTGTTAAAAACCTTGACCAGGAAATTTTCAACTGAATACGATTTTTTAAAGCTGTAGAGGCAATAAGCCAACACAACTGTAACTTTATTGACTATGCAGCCCATATAAATATGTTCGGTGGAAGTAGTTGGTGATGAAAAAACAGTAGCTGAAATTAATGAAGCACGATATCATGAAAGCTAACCAACGCTTAAAATATTCATGGATAACAAACAGACATGTACTACCTGTTTTTTTTCTTCTAAAAGACAAAATTACAAAAAAGGAATTTTCAAGAGTACATGAAATTATACAAAAAAGACACTAAAAGAGGGGATTTCTGCACTTGAAACTCAAAGGAAACAAGGAAAAAGAAACTATTTTCCCTGTGCTCAAAATCATGATGTTTCTACTCATTTTCTATTGAAAAGCAAATTCCTATTGTTTCCAACACAAACTTAAAATGTCTCCTTCAGTCCTTCTCTTTCCCACCCATAAAAGGTGAAATTTGAAGGAAAAATATTTTCCATTGCTTTCCACATGTGCACAAACACTTTTGTTGGAGTCAAACCGAAAATAATATCCCATGATTTCATTTTCCATTCTTTTTCTTTTAACTCTATATTTTCCTTTCCTCGACACAAACAGGTCCTAAGAAATAATTGGGCGAAAACCATTTTTTAAACATTTTAAAGCAGACACCCTAAAGAAAAGCAAGTAGAAGAAGGTGTGTCAACCAACTTTCAACTACAAGCAAACAAATGAACTACTTCTCCATCACAAAAAAAAAAAAAAAAACCAAGTCTCAACCATGGCATTGTATCGCAGCAAACAAAACCCAGGGAGTCCCATACTCACAATGGCCTTAGGGAAGATCTCTCCAAGCAGCTTCTTGTACCGCTTGACCGGCTGCCTTGAGCTTGGCCTTAGCGCCGGGCAGCAAACACACATGTTCCCACAGGCTGGGAGAACCTTCCTCGAGATGAACCCCATTGCAGCCACTCCTCCCCCTCCCGGATCTCCACTTGTCAACAGAACCCACAAAAAAAGCCTCTGTAAAATCCACAAAGACTTCAACTTCGTAGCAAACCCATCCACAAGAAAACCCTCAGAAATGAGCAGAACGTAAACGGAGGGACGGGGCTCAAGTGGGTGGTGAAAAAGAACACATCTTTATGTGACCAACACACAATGCTTTGCAAAAGAGGAGATCTGGGAGGAGATTCGAGTGACCCTGTTCCCACCGAAGGATGAGAGAGGGTAGCAGCAGCTGCAGAGGACAGAGGACAGTGGTTTTGCAAGGATCACAGGTGGATTTGCCGAGGTTGGTGGTGGCACCCTTTTCTCCCTTGTAGTAGTGGTGGTGGTAGAAACAGAGGACAAGGGACTTTGTTTTTTTTAACAGTCTGAAGGCACAATTGTGAAATTTGCGAGGAAGAGGGACAGAGAGAGGACAAAGCACGTGAAGTGGCCAAGTTTTTACTCATTGAACAGAGAAGCTGTCAGAGTGTCAGCTCTTCGACTGTTCCAGAGCACTGTGTGCTTTCTTGCTTGGGTCTGCAAAGAATAAAATGAGGATAAAGGAAATTTTTTAAAAAGGAAGGCAGGAAGGAAGTGAATATACATATTTATTGAAGTCTTCTTATTTAAGTGTTTATTAATGGGCATTAATTTGAATGTGATGAAAAACGAAGAAGAGTTTTTCTTTAACGTTAGATATATTATATAGCCAAAATAAATATGATTATGGATACCACCACGGGCCAGAATACAAAGTTTTTCTTCCTTATCCAAGAGAAACAAAAAAAAGCAACGGTCTCCGAACAAGGTACAAATTCCAGCACATTACAACAATAAAAAAACGGAAAGATAGAATTTCTCCACGAAAATTACGCCTGAAGCTCTCAGGTAGTGGTCCTAAGAAAGCAAGGCAGCAGTGGAGGTATCATCTCACCTATTTCAGTCATCTAACTCGATAGCTCTGACGACCTTTGTGAGTATACTTTGATCATCGATGAAAGTCTGACTTAAGATCTGTTCGTTAAAGTTTCAACTAGAAACTAGTTGTCATAATTTAACTTCTGTAAAATAAAAAGTTCTACTAAATGGATCATTAGACCAACATGCTCCAACTCTTGGTTTTGTTGCATGAAGAGACTATTGCACCTTGTCTAAAGATATTATTTTATGACAAAAAAGTAATTAAAGACATGTGACAAAAAAGAAATATTAAGTTAATATCTCTCAATTTATTATGAAATATAAAATTATTATAGTGTAATTAAAGGATCCAAAAAGTTACTAGAACAAGAGTATTTCAACATTTGGATTTAATATTGAACCTAAAATCAGTTCTAAAAGGAAAAAGTTAAGCTAAGTTAAAATATGCTAATAAAAAATTGACATGAAGTAAAAAGTTTCAAGGAGTTTTAACATCGAAGCAATGTAAGAAGATATTGGCCACAAATCTCGTAGAATACAATTCCATTCCATCTCTTTCTAGTAAGGTTAGCTCTGAACAAAATGTTGTCCTTAAGGACAAGTTAAATAAAAATCTTCACTTTTAAGAGTATTGCATTCTTCATTATCATTGTTTTAAAAGGAGAATGAAGGTCTCCATCATTTTAAACAACGTAACAGCTATTGACAGAGAAGTCCTTAGACTGGGTAAAACTCCAGGAAATAAAATCCTCCTTAGGAGAACTAAGGACAGAATTAATGAGATTACCAAGTTGCATGAGAATAGATGAAGACAAGTTAAGACTAGAATAAAAAAGATTTACCTCTCTAACCTAAAGTGAAGAAATCACTTTAGCCAACGATCATTTTTTGCATTTAGCTAGAGTAGAGTTTTGGAAACAAAATTTTAGAAACTATAATCATGCCACCTATTTTCCCAGAAGATAACATAACTAACATAACTATCAGTTTGGTGAATAGTATCTATAAGATACTTACCAAAACCCTGGTCTCTAGGCTCTCTCCTACTCTTAATCAGGTAATTGACAATTCTCAATGTGCATTTCTTGCTGGTGTGCTCAATTGGGGATTGTTTTCTTGTAGCCTAGGTGTGACTGTGCTCGACCCAGAAGAGGGGGAAAGGGAACCACAACCATGCCAAGATGGCGAAGGCACAAGGATAGGATAAGAGAAAAAAGAGGGAAAGGAGTCGCCACCTAGTCTTTTAAGGGAAAGACGAGGAAAACCACAAAAAGATGAATGCATGGGATGCAGATGGGAAGGCTGGATGGCTGCTAACCAGAGAATGAGTAAGGATTCCTATTACGCACGAGGAAGGTGTTAGGCACCCTCGTACGCCCGAGAAACTCGGTCTTTCTAGTCCAATTACTTGCTAAGGCTAGATGAATGTTTGCTAAACCTGGATCATGCTTTAATCATGCTAATATGAATGCCATGGCAAGACTAAATGCAAAGATCGAGATGCATGCTCATGAATTGGGGCATAGGAGCAATTTGGTCATTTCCCCTAACCAGAGATGACAAGTGCTTGCATGGGAGCGATGCATGGCCTAAGATATGTCAAAATATATGCTAAATGTCTGGATAATGTCATTTGGAAGAAACCAGAGAAGAAAAATCACCAAAAGAATGTAAATGCAATAAATGACAAACATAGAGACTAAAATGCAAAATTCGAGAAAAAAGCGAGAAACTGGATGAAAAACATGTTCATGATCCTTATTCTAACATGAAAATGATAGGTCCAGTGTCAATGTGGCATAAGGATGCAAAAATTGCACTTGGATAATTTCTTGAAAAGTCAGGGACTAAAGTGTAAAATTTACATAAGTGCAAATGTGGCCAAAATACGGGGCAAAAGATCAAATCTCTGTAAAAACATGATGCTTAAATAGATTCCAGGATTAAATGCGAAACAAGAGTGAAAATACCCCCTAAAATGTGATGGAAAACATTTTAAAAACCCTAAATGATGGATTTAGAAATAAATTAAGGGCCAAAATGAAAATTTCATGTTCAAAAATGCTTTAAGGTGAATTCAAGGGCTTTTCTGCAAAATTTCAGGGTATTGTTGTGACAAAAATCAAGCTTTTATGTAGGTCAGAGTAATTATGTAGTTTCCTGAGGTTTAAAGTGCAAAATCCATAGTGAAAACTCATTTTTAAAAGTTCTGGGATTTAAATGCAAATTTCTAGGACCTAATTGCAAAGAAATTTCTGTTTCCATGAAGAACAGTGTGATTCTTAGAGAATCCAGGGTTCAGATTGCAAATTTTCCAAAGGCAAAACATTCCAAAAAACTTCAGGGATCTAAATGCAAATTCTAAGGACTTAAATATGATAAAAAAATCGATTTTATTGATCATCAGTGCAATTTTAAAGATATTCAGGGATTAGAATGTAAATTTCACTAATCAAACTTGTTTCAGAAACACTCAGAGACCTAAATGTAAATTTCTAGGACTTAAATGTAATAAAAACATGCATCAATTTGCTAAAAACTAAAAGATGAACTCTTCAGGGGGTCAGATGCAAAAGTTACAGGTAAATTAAAAGAATAAAAATTATTTTAAAACTCTAAGGACTAAAATGCAAATGTTTGGACCCATATGCAATAAAAAAGGATGGAAATGTAATAAATAAAGGACCTAAAAATAATAATGAAAAACTAATATGAACGGGCCATAAAAGGCTCATTCGAAGATCACCGGAGGTCACCGGTGCTCTACCACCGACGATCTTTTCTAGCGACCTTCTGGGGGCTTCACAGGGGTTGTCGGAGCGTGTGGAGGCTTGGGGAAGCACCGAGGAGGCACGGCGGTCTTCCCCGAGTGGTAGGACGCGGCTAAGAAGGCCTGAGGCATCCCCCCCACCTCGAGCTTCGACGAGGAGGTCGGCGGCGACAGCTGGAGCGGCGTGGGGCTCTGGCAGTGGCGGAACGGTGCGGGAGGCTTCGGAGGTCTTCAAGGAAGCTTCTCATAGGATCGGGGCATGTCTGGAAAGGGTGTGGTGTTCTCCCCATCTTGTCGCCTGCGATGGGTTGCGGGTAATGTCGGCGGGGCGTTACGGCGGCAGGGTGCTCGAGCGACGGCTGCGAGGGTGCTTGGAGGTCCTCGGGGGCATCGCCAGCGGCTAAATTGGCCTGAGGAGGCCCACCCATCCCCTCGCCGGAGGAGGGAACGACGGAGGTTGGGGTGGCGTTCCTAGCTCAGAAACGACGGCACGACAGCCGAGCGTGGTGCGTGGCGATGCGATGGAACCTCTGGAGGTGTCGATGTCGAGCATCGGTGGATGGTGCAACGCCTTTTGTCGACGGTCAACAACGGGTCAGGGGGAGTGGCAACGATGCCGCTCGTGAACTCCGAAAGACTATAGAGGAAGAAGAGTGATGAAGAAGAGGGAAGATAAGAGGAGAGGAGAGGGAGAAGAGAGGATGGGGAGGAGAGGCCCCCGAGGGGCCTCACCGGAGACCAAACGGCCCGAGACTCCAGTGGTGGGTTGGACCCACCACCAGAGGAGGGTCGACAATGGGCGAACGGGATGGAGGAAGCCTACTGTCGTGGTTTTCTCAGGGGAAACTAAACACTCCTACACATCTAATGCAAAGGAAAAATGGGGAGGGAAGAGTGTACCTGGATTGTCCACTCCAGCGTGAGGGATCGACGGCAAGCAGCTAAGGACGTCGACGGTAGAGGCTCGGGTTGGTAGCTCTGGGATGCCAAAGTGGTCCAGGAAGTTGCTCGGGCTCTGGGGTATCAGGAGGGTCGCTCACGCTCGTTTCACCGGGGGGAGGTCACGATCAGAAGAGGGTTTCTTTCCTTCTTCTTTTTTGCTTGACGGTGGCGAGTCTCTTTTTGAGCTCCGGCAGAGCCCCTCTGTGCCGTCCATCTCCCTCGCAAGGGCTCCCCACCATAAGATCGAACGTACCCATGGAAAGGAAAGCCCGGAGATTGCGAAGATAGAGGATTACACGTCCGGAGATCGTGGGATTTGCCGGAGAGCTCACCGGAGATTGCAGAGGTCGTCGGAGAGGATCGCCGAAATTATTTTTTTGACTTTGTAAAGTTTTGAATTGAATTCTTAAATGAAATAGTGTTGGGCTTATTGGGCTTGGGTTTTTGGGCTTTTTATTTGGATTTTTGTTTTGATTTTATTTTTGGAATTTGTTGGACTTTTTAGGGTTTTAA
>JAMKQA010079164.1:0-15376 GCA_024699735.1 Posidonia australis
GGAAGAGCAAGCAAGCGTTGGTGGTGTAGCCAACAAGTAAGTTCGTTATCTTATTTTAATAAGGGAAAAATCTCAAGAGGGTCTTGAGGAGTGGACTAAGCGGGGTTGCCGAACCACTATAAATTTCTTGTCTATATCATTTACTCTCATCCTCTTCTTGTATGTTATATAAGTTGCATAAGTAGTTAAGCTTGATTATATCTGTTAAATAATATCCTTTGTATGCAATTTTCATTAATATCTAAAAAGTAGTTGAAGTAATTAAAAAAAGTGTTAATTCTCTATTCACCCCCCCTCTAGAGGAGCTATTCGATCCTACATTCTCAACAACAAAATCATTAATAGCAAAAGAATGAACCATAAACTCCCATATTAAACTCACAAAAACAAAGCCATATAGAAAATAGCTATTGAAAGTCAACCTTTCTAGGAAGCAAACATATGCAGAAATATTAATTGATGTTATATGTCAATTTTAAGATCTTGAATTCCACTAAACAACAAGACAAACACCAAATAAATCCAATTACTAGAGCTCAAGATATACATCAAAGGAATAAGCAAGCTCAACTGAAAACAAAGATACATAGATATTCTATTGCTAAATCTCAAACATTCAACGCTTTAAACGAATCCAGATTTTATCATGATATATACAAAATCAAAGATTTTGAAATAATCTATCCACCAAAATCAAGAACAATAAAATCTAATATTCGTAGTTCAAGATATGATCAAAACAAGACATCAACCATCAAACAATAATTGTTTCACAGCAAGCTCACTTATATTGAAAGATTTATCAAATTAACATGTAATCCAACAAATCAACTTAAAATTATGCTCACTAATTCAAATACCCATATAAAATCTTGCATGCAACTAAATTCAAGCATGAAATCAAACTTAAAGCTCTTAACATGGGTTTGCACCTTGAGTCAAAAGTACATGAACCCAACTTCTCATAAGTTGTCTCCAATCACGGCCTTCCTCTCTTTTAATCACAATCAGACCTCAAGCAAACCCAGAGAATCAACGTGCATGCACAAAAACAATAAGGAAATCTAACCTACGAACCTCAACTTCACTCATCGCTACACAAAAACTACAATCCACTAGAAATCCTCCTCCGACGCACAAGCACATTGGACAAAACCCTCTCCTCATGCTCAAGCTCCATCTCCCTCCCTCTCATGGTCTCTCTTCTACACCTTCTCTCATTCTCATCTCATACTTCTCTTCTTATAACATTTTCTCTTATAAAGGTAGTTGTTGCCTCCTTTAAATACTAAATCTTAAAATCATGGAGCAAGTGATAGGTAGAAACACACCCATCATACACCTTCTTCTCATTCCATTATAAATCATAAATCTTACTCAATACTCCTGTTACACAATAATCCTCGATCCATCACACATCCAAAAAGACACCACATAAGATACTAATCTCCCATCAAATCCTCCTCAAATTAGTCGCTGAATGACAGAACGACCACAAGCAAGTCGCCATCGAACAATTGAATGATCACAAGTTGGTTGTCGTTGAATGACTAAACGACCATAAGTTGGTTGTCCTCGAACGACCACAAGCAAGATTTAGGTGTGTGACTAAAACACGTACACCAACCAAACATGTCACCTGGATGCACAAGCAAAATGCATGAAAGATGTGTAACCCCAAGGTCACAAATATTACGTGCCAAACTATTGCCATTTTCACTTTCAACAACTGCAAATGCAACAGGCAGCAATCCAATATTGTTCCCATCAATTCCAACTGTAGCTAAAAGAGCACCCCTGTACTTCCTTTCAAGAGGCATTCATGAAGACCCAGTAATGGTCCACAACCAACCAAGAAACCATCTATGCATGCTTTGAAGGACATAAAGATCCTCTTAAAAACCTAGTCACATTCCAACTCATATTGTACCACACTTCCTAGATTTGTCGTCAACAATTCAACACATAAGTCTAGGACCAAAGCAAAAAGCTCACCTCCAATCCCCATGAATCTTCTCCAATGCTATTTGTTTCCCTCTCCATACCCTATGGTAGGGCAACTTTAGACTAGATTTCTCATTCAACCTCTGCCTCAAGTCCTTCGCCTTTAAGTTGTCATCAAGCCTTAACCAATCTATTATATTATTAGCTATCTAGTTTTTAGTAGCCATACTACTCCCTACTCTATTAATGGAAGTACATGTGTGCCTCTGTGTGACTTTTTTTACTTGGAAGGTGTGCCCATCATACAATCTAGAAGCATGTTGCCTTCACTAGTAGTCTTTATCATCATAAATCACTGTGACTCTAACTAAGTTGCTCTTTAAGTACCTCAATCTGAGCTCACCCAAGATGGAGAAGGTCCTTAATGCCATCCTAAAGATTCTAACATTAGAGTACTCAGGGCCTGGCTCAATGCAAGGTTTTGTCATGTCCACCTCAGGCATAGTAGGCTCAAAATCATCAACATCTCCCTCATTAGGGTTAGAATATTCCTCATCTTCACAGTCATCTAAGTTGTGGTAACTTTCTTCACTATCTATATTAGCATCAGGCCCATCATATTCTTTCTGTTCAGTCCTCTCATTCTAGTAATTTTCATTGCCCATCTCTCCACCTACATCAACACCTACTTTAGTAGCCCCATCAACTCTAAAATCATCCTAAACATCAACATCTAAGTTGGCTACATCATCAACTTCAACTTCAGTGCCAACTAACCTTCTTCTCTTTCTCTCTTCTACCACTGTTGGAGCAATAGGAACAAGGGTTGCTTCACATTCTTCCATGTGACATAAAACTTCATTACCTTCTATGGATTCCTATGTTCTAAGTCGCTTCTAACATCATCATCTATGTAGGCATGCATATATTACTTTGGAGTACAATTTAGAACCCTATAGACAATGTCTAATTCCTCATTCACCTCTAGATCCACTATATTAGAGACCCCATCAATTATCACATTGAGGTGCAAGGAATGTGCATCAATGAAAGTTTTTTGTTTCATAAGCCTAGGTTTAAACCTATCTTCTCCTTTCAATTTCCCCCAATAACTACAATAACATAACTTCAACTTATATTCTTCATTAGAATTTAAGCACACTGAACAATAAAACGTAGCAATACTTTAGAAGTTACAATAAACCTGGAAAAGTAACTCAAAAATGCTTAACTACCAACTATAACTAACTTACATTACATAATGTAATATAACTAACAAATGTAGGAAAACAAAACAAATTAGAACTAATGCTTAACAAATTTATAAATTATAATTAAGTGGAAAAACTAAGTGAAAATTGACAAATTGCATTAACAATCAATATAACTAACGAATTTATAACTAAAATTCAGGAAAAAACCATATAACTAATAAATTTAACCAACAATCAATATAACCAACAATCAATATAACAAACATCAATGCAAGTAAGTGACCTAACATAAAAAATGCAAGAATCTGAAGTTGATGATCAATTATAACTTAATAATACAAGAATAACAAATGATGATTAATATAACTGGATGTAAACTAAAGAATACAAGAATCTGAACAAAAGCGCATCAAATATGTCCTAAATCTTAAAAATCAAACACGGTCATAGAAACCCCAAATGTTGCATATGAAATTTCCATCAAATAAGCCCTAAATCCTAAAAATAACACACTACCACAAAAGTTCCAAACAGTACATGTAAAAATCTCAACAAATTAGTCCTAAATCCTAAAAATCAAATTTTGTTACAAAACCCCTCAAATGTTGCATGCAAAATCCCCATCAAATGCTTTGAATTCAAAAAATCACACACTACACCAAAAGTCCCAAACAATACATGTAAAAGCTCCATCAACAAAATATCTAAAACCGACATGACATTAGAAACCTAAAAATCAAAATTGGAAACCCAAAATCAACATAACATGCATGGCATCTTCAACTAATAAAAAGTCATAAAAAGCTCAACAAAGCCTAGAAAAAAGAAAACAAGGCTTAGTTGATGGACGAGACATCCTAGTGTTCTTTCACCCCGTACTTCAAAATGGACTATATTTTATCAAGTTTTGAGTGACATTAGTAGAGTAGGTTAGGTTGGTAATTTCATGTTTCAGGTTAAGAGTTTAACTAGGGTTAGTAGAGGTAGAATAACGGTGAGGGTATATTAATGTAACGGGAGACTTTTTAACGACATGCAAATAAATAAATTCTATATAAGGGCATGGAAGAAAATATGGTACTTTACAAGGACATGCAAGCAAAGTTTCCAAAAATAAAACCGAAGAGTCTCCCTTTTCTTGTCCACCCTACGCTTCTTCCATCTCATCCCCACTCATGTCGACGGCGAGGAGTGACAGCGACGGCGAACCCAACGTAGACGACGCCAGCACCAGCGGCGTAGGTGGAGGGGGTGGAGACGCGAATGCCGCGGAATCCCTTCCTGGACCTCCTGCGGTGGCCCGCCAGCCCCCTCCGTTCCCTCCGTTCCTGAGCAAGTGCTATGACATGATCGACGACCCGTCCACGGATTCCACGGTGTCGTGGAGCGTGGAAGGAAACAGCTTTGTGATTTGGGATCCCCACACCTTCTCAAGGGATCTGCTTCCCAAGTTCTACAAGCACAATAATCTTTCCAGCTTCGTCCGGCAGCTCAACACTTATGTAAGGATTGTACCGCACCTTCTTTCTACATGCAATTAAGTATCTGTTTCTGTTTCTTGGTACACTTTTTAAGATTTCAAGATGAGGAAAAAAAGTGATCTTTGCCGATTGATTCCTTTCGTTTAATATGGTTGTGATTGTTACTCGATGATTAATTCAGATTTTGGGGATAATATAGCGAAAGTATCCTTCATCTTTTCTTTGTCATTTACTCAAAGGCCATCTCTTTAGCAAGCATCTATTATTGGTTCAATATCACCTACAAGAGCACCCATCACCCCAAGCTCAGTTCCAAATTTCCTTAAACAATCTTCTTGTTCTGCATTCTTAGGTATCTATCATGAGGTTCCGCTCTTAATTAATGTCCCATGCTTTTCTGATTCATATGTATACCTTGGACCAAGACTACCTCCTAGCAAAAAACTAATTATGGGCTTGAAGGCACCTATAGCAGCCCTCATTGACCAATGCGTTATGCCTCTACCCAACTTTCTTTCTAAATACCCATTTTTTTCTCATTTTTGGTAGAGGAAATCACCTCATCATTTTCTCCACGAAAATTTTCCTGACTGTGCACAAGAGAAATGGATTTTATGAGCCATGCAGATCAAGGGTCTCAAGAGCGCTGAAGGAAGGATATCTTAGACTGAAAGAAAAGAGCATTTATCGCCATGCTTGATGTTTCTTAAAAGTTAATCTTTATCTAGCTCCATTCCTATATGAACAGTTTTTCATCAGTAATAAGCATCCCAGCATTTGGCAGGATTTCCCATCATAGGCTCTTCTTGCTTCTTAGACACTGACAGCAAATTTTCCTCTCTTATGTCCATCCGTTCTTGTACCTTAGGAATAACTTATCCACTATTGTGTCACTAACAAAGCCATGAGTTCATGATCTTTCGCCATGAGTTCTTTTGGCTAGACTATCATAGTCGTGCTAGGCTGACAAGGATATCTTCATAAAAATGAAGACCCTTCATTTGGTGCATCACATTGTCAGTGCTCTATAAAGTAATTAAATACTTAATTAACTACTAGAGTAATTTCCTTAATAATACCTTCAACTATAAGTGTTTTCTACTTCAGTACCTTCAACTATAAAACCATTCACTTTGGTACCTTCAACTATTATTCTTAGTTAGTCTAGTATTTTAATTAGGAAATGTTTCTTTACATAAAATACTTGGACTAAAATGTCCTTCAACACAAAAATATAGCATATTTCTTCCTTACTCTTCCCATCCCCCCCCTTCCTTGGAAATCTTAAAGCCGTCGCCTGCCACCCAACGTATTAAATGTCGGTTTCGTGTCAGACTTCGGCAAGTTGAAAAACAGATACATGTCGGTAAAATGTCAACATGTCAGTATCGTGTTGATAGAAACACAGTAAAAAAAAAATTCACATTTGTTTAGAAAACTTCTATGTTGATGTCATGTCGATAAAGTGAAAATAAGACACGTGTCGGTGAAATTTCGACGATACGCGTTGACATTTGGTACTGTGCTGCCACCATGTCCACCTCGTCCGCCTCCATGCCCCCCTCGTACTCCTCTTATTCACATTCTCACTGGAAGCTGAAGCAACCAAAGTCCCTTGAAGAACAAGCTCTTTATTACTATTGTTTGCTCTCCCCCATGGTGATGACTTGGACAAGTGACAACTGGCAGTTCCATGGGTGCTCATTGCGAAGGTCCTTCCATTCAAATGTCACCTAAAAAATGAAATGTAGGATCTAGAACTTGACAGTTTTTGTTGACTATTTGGCAAACAAGATGTCATTCTTGGAACAACTTGCCATGACTCACTGAACTTAAATAAACAGATGGCATTCGGAATTATAAACAATAAATATCAGATATATACTTGTTTGGACTTGAGACCAGGAGAAAAAAAGGGCACACTTCCACAAAGTTGTTTCAGTCACCACATTGGATTTTTTTAGAAATGGCATTGTATTCCTCATCCCCTTCCTTTCTTGTATTTCTCCTTCAAGGTGCCAGAAACTCCAGGATTTTGCAAAAATCGAACGTGTATTCCCACTACTATTTATCCACATTCAACCTCAAATTGCCAAAAACTCAAAGATTTTGTAAAAGTTGAGCAAATGTTCCCACTAAAAATATTCTACCAATGCTACTTATGATATGAACATTTTTCAGAATAAAATGGAAAGAAAGGAAGGGAGGAGTAGAGAATCTAGAGAGAGAAAGTGGAAGCAGGAAGTAGAGAGAGATGGCAATGAAATTCAAAAAGGAGGGAAGGAAATTGTAGGTGCAGGGGGAGGAGAGTAGAGGATTAGGTGGACGAGCAAATGGTATTACTGATCAACAGAGGAGGAGGAAGGGAGGCGATGGGAGTGGAGTGATGGGGAGGAGGGGATTTAATGATAGAAAGGACACACCATTGTTTTCATCTCGTTCCCATCATTGAAAAGAGTAACGAGAGGAAGAAGAGAAAGAAAAGAGAAGACAAGGAAGAGAGAGAAATTATTAAGGGCATAATGGTCGTTCTATGGGATATTTGAATGACGTTAGTACAACTATTTGAAAATGAAAAAAATTAAAAGTTAAGGGTACTAAAGTGAATGATTTTATAGTTAAGGATATTGAAGTGGAAAATACATATAGTTGAGGGTATTTTTAAGGAAATTACTCTAACCACTATGATGAATTATTGTATCATGAGCTCATGGTGAGTTGAATTTTGTGTTTTTCTTTGTGAAATAACAAATAAAAAGGGATTCATGACTCATTGTTATTTAGATCAATTTTGCAACTAGTTGATTACTTATCAAGCCTTTGATCCTTTTTGGAACTACTTCTAGATAGCTTTTGGGTGGTTAACTTTTGACAAATTATAAAGAACCACAAAAGCAGTTCCAAATATAGTTTAGCTCCCACACGTCTCACAGAAGCCATAGCTTCTATAAATTCATGGTTTTTTAGAAGTTAGCTGAAGGAAGCTTCCTGTAAAAGTTAGATAATAAGGTATGTAATTATAATACTAACTTTATTATTTTTGATAAATTACTTAAAAAGGGAGAAGAGAAGGGTTTGCAAGAGATAAATATATATTTTAACTTCTGGTAGAATCTAACTTCTACCAATGAATCTTTATTTACCAAATAAGATTTCTAAAGAGAACTTAGAATTTAGTTTCGATAAAAGCTCTCAAAAGTCAATTTCCAGAAGAAAAAAAAAACTCAGAATCTCATTTCTGCATTTAACAAGTTCCAAACGGGATCTTTGCAGTTTGGGATTTAATTTGGGTCATTTAACAAAAGAAGGAAACTAATCATCAGAAATAAGTTCGTCATATAAGGTCTTGTCATAAATGTAACATCATCGCTGTTATTTCAATTTATAGAAAATACCTAGAGTTCAAGGTAGGAAAAGAGAACCCTGTGTCCTAGAAAATACCTAGATAAAGAGAACCTGTCAGGTCAGACCACATGCTTTTCTTTGAAATTGATGTCCAGCCCTTTTAAATTTTAGCTATTCAAAATCACCTAATTTGCACTTGTGCTATTTTTTATTTCTTTAGGCAAAAAAGTGTCCATTTTGTCTTCATTCTTCAAGCAAATGGTAGAGAAAATAAATACGCAAATTGCTGCATCTTTATTGCTCCTATAGAAGTCTGAATACTTAGTGGTCGAACATGTCTCTGTGACTATGTCGGTGGAATCCTGCACGGCTCTTCTTTATCGGGTGCGTGAAAGTACTCGAGGAGTCCCAATACGGTCACGACGAAGATGGTGAATCCGGAGAAGAAGACTAGATTCGGAAACACCAAGGAAGGATAAAAAAGGATAAGGAAAGGAGTCGTTACCTAGTCTTTTAATGTAAAGACGAGGAAAACCAAACACTCAAGAAAACCTAGAAGCAAACAAGATGCAGAAAACAAATGTGCTCCGTGCCTAATAAACAAATGAATGCGGGCCAGAGAAAGAGTAAGGATTCTGGTTACGCATGGGGAAGAGGTTAGGCACCCCGAGAAACTTGGTCTTTCTAGGTTTCCTACTTGCTAATGGTCTAATGAGTGTGTGCTTACCTATTCTAAATACTCATGCTAAAGATGACTAGAAAACATGTCAAATTAAAGAGAAGAAATGAAATAAATGGAAAAAGTTAATCCGAAGGACAAATGTAGGCATTGAGAATGCCACTTTACTGTACGCCCTTGGGCGATGAGGAAAATCGTGAAAATCGAGAAATTCTCGGAAAGTGCCTCGTAAATCAGCGGCAATTCGAAGAAATCCGAGAAAATCAAATTTGGGAAAATAATCCTCTTACGGGATAATGTCGACTTTGTTAAGTCTTTTAATGTACGCCTTCAGACGATGGAAAGTCAAATCAAGTCAAAAGATCGGGAAATCGGGAAAAAAATCCCGGAAACGATGAGAAAACCAAACTTGAAGTGAGTTAGGAATGCATGTACAATGTAAGGAGGAAATCACGAGAAAACATACATGAAACATTGCGACAAAATGTGTAAAATGCATGCAAGTGTGTGATGATGAAAATTTCAGGGGCCTTTGTGCAAAAAATCCCTAAATTCTGCATAAAAATTGAATTTCTGAAGCTAAATCATCAAAAATACATAGAAAAACACATTTCATATAGTTTTGAAGAAATCTGGTGTCAAATGTGTAGATCTGTGTGTTTTTGGTCAAATAGGGGTTAAAATGCAATTATGACATCAAAACATGCATTCAATGTTATTCTGTGGAAATTTAGGATAAAACATGCAAGAAAAAGAATCCATGTTGAAACCAGAAAGTTTTAGGGGCAATTCAGTAATTTTACCCTACAAAACATGCATTTAGAGTAATTTTAGAAAAGTTCAAGAGTTAAAATGCAATTAAACTAGAGAACATGTATTCAGAATGATTTCAGAAAAGTTCAAGAGCTAAAATGCAAATTAACCAGAGAATTATGCTTTTAAAATGATTTTCAAGAAAGTTCAGGTGCTAAAATGTAATTTAACCAGAGAAATATGCATTCAGAATGATTTTAATGAAGATCAGGAGTTTAAATGTAATTTACAAGTTTGGAAAACTTTATTAGAAAATCTCAGGAAAGACAATGTAATATTTTCAGTTAAAACTTTATTCAAACGATTTAAGAAAAAAATGTGCAAGGACCTAAATGTAAGAGAAAGGACCTATTTGCAATGAAAAAAGGATCAAAATGAAAGATCACAAAAGTTATAGAAGTTTTATCAAAAGAAAATTGTTTTTATATTAAAAAAGAGAAGAAAAAAAATCAATGACCGTCGACGACGGAACTCTGTCGTCGACGACCGTCGGAGGGGCTGTTGGAGGCAATCCCATGGCTTGATCTAAGATCAGACCCGTGGGAAACAAGAAGAGAAGGAGGGGAAGAGATCCAACGACCTGGATCGGAGATTCAACGGCGGGAGTGGGCCTCCCACCTCCCTCGCGGTCGGAGCACTCCGCGACGGCGTCGAGGAAGAAAGAAGCTACTAGAGGACTGCGGTGCGTGATCCAGAGGTCCAGGAGGTTCGGAAAAGCACTGAGGAGCATGTCCCTTCCGTCGGGAGGCAAAATGGAGGTTGATCGGGCAACGTGGGGGTCCGCCTGTCGTCGTCGTTGTTCCCTCCGGTGAGCGCGGTTGCTGGCAGGATTCAGAGCTCGTGAATCGGCTCTGGAGTGCTTGGGACGCACCGTGGAAGCTTTCTGGACGCTTGGAGTGGCACGGCGGGGCTGGAGGCTCACGCCTCTTCTCTGGCTCTGGTCGTCTTCTCCGGTTCTGGCGGAACGCTGCGACTCTAACGGTCTTCTGGTAGAGGCTTCCGCGGCGGCTGAAGCGGGAATTGGAAGGGTGGAGAGGCAAGAGGGAGGCTAGAAGAAGTGGACCTAAAGTTCTAAGATCAGGGACAAGCCCTGGATCAACACTCCCACCTAAATCGTCAGAAAACAGCGACGGGGAGGCCTAGGGACCGATTCCGACCAGAGGAGGCCTTTGGCTTGATCGGAATCGATCCAGGAAGACTGAGGAAGTTCTAGAGATTTAAAATTGAAACTAAATGAGGTTGGAGGAGGACGTACCTGGCTTGGCAACGTGTGTGGCCTTCTCTGCTCGCCGGACGTGGCCTGAATTCCCTGCTTCTCACCTCCGCGAGCTCCTCTCTCTCTTTGGAATTCTCCCTATCTCCTCTTCTCTTCCTCTCTCTCTCTCTTTCTCTGTTTCTCTCACTCTGTTCTCCTATTTTTCTTCTTTGTTGCTCCTCCTTTTATAGGTGAACCCATAACAGAATTCCAACAAACAGCCACCACCCGTAACAAACCAGCGATTCTCTTAACAAAACAGCATCTCGCAACTACCTTGCTGTCCCCCACGCACCTCCATCCTACCTGCCCGCGCGTCGACAGTGATCAATGGCTGTCCGGGCTCGTGGTGAAGCATCCGGCGACACTGGCTCGAGCTTGGTGAAACAGGCTGGTCGACTTGGTGAGATGGGCTAGACATGGTTGGGTTGTTACTGGCTGGTAATGTTGAGGAAGAGAAGGGAAATGATGAGTTGAATCATGGTTTTTGGTTTAGTTAATTTGGAAGAAGAAGAAGAAGAAATGGGTTGAATGATGGGTTGATTCATGAGCCTTCATGGGTTTAATGGGCCTTGGTGGGTTTGATGGGCTTTGGTGAGCCTTCATGGGCCTTGATGGGTTTTCGTGGACCTTGGTGGGCCTTCATGGACTTAATGAGCCTTGGTGGATTTTCGTGGACCTTGATGGGTTTGATGGGCTTAATGGGCCTTAGTGAGCTTAATGGGCCTTCATGGACTTAATGGGCCTTCATAGGCTTAAGTGGGTGTTCTTTGGCTTTAGGATCATTTATGATTAAAGGTCCAGCTACCACAATTCCAGCCTGTAAACCCACAAAACTGGGGTGTCTACAGTCTCCAATGAAGATTTTTCAATTTGGAAATGTCACTAAACCATACATACTATTGGGAGGTTATATATATATATCCAAGAATGGATTTCATATTCAAATGAATGTTGTAATCTTAGGAACCTTGGTTCTTTAATTACTAGCCTACTAAAAGAAAATTGAGATGTTATAATTAATGCAGAAAAAAATTCAGCTGCGGGCACATGTTTTTTATTAAATAAAAAACACCCCACCCCCCTTCACTGTATCTGCTGCGGTCCTGCAGGCAAACCACAGCAGATATTTCCCCAATCAATGCATCATTGATTATGAATTTCAAACAATAATTTTCTATAAAAATCTCTAGAGTTTTGGTAGCTAAACAGTCTTCAAAATTATTATTAAGAAGTAAGAATTTCGATGAATACGGATATAAATGGATATGAGAAATCTGTTCTCTGCTCAATTTTCTTGTTTATTTAGCTGAATTCTATTTGGATATAACAAAAAGAAATATTTGAATGCAAATATCATTGTATCCACTTCAATAACATTTGTATCATTATATGATTGTAGTCCTTTTTTCCTTTTAGATATTGAATTTGTTTAATAAAGCCATTTTAAGTAGGGTTTTCACAAAGTTGATCCTGATCGATGGGAGTTTGCAAATGAGGGATTTGTAAGGGGTCAAAAACACCTCCTGAAGACTATAACGAGAAAGAAAAATACACAAGGTACAGCTCAACCAATACCAATGCAAGTTAAGAATTTATCTGCGAAGGCATGTGTTGAGGTTGGAAAGTTTGGACTGGAGAAGGAAATTGAGAGGCTCAAAAGGGATAAAAATGTACTTATGCAAGAACTTGTGAAGCTCCGGCATCATCAGCAGAGCACCGACAGTCAGTTACATGGTGTGAGGGACCGTCTGCAGGAGATGGAACAGCACCAACAGCAAATGCTCTCGTTCTTGGCAATGGCTGTGCAAAGCCCAGGATTCTTAGCACAGTTGGTGCAGCAGAATGGAGACACTAGGTGGCGAAACGAAGCAAACAAGAAAAGAAGGATTCCCGCACTTGAACAGGGTGCAGATGTTGAAAGTAGTCCTGATGGGCAGATTGTGACATACCAACCTTTTGCTAGTGAGAACTGGAGGCCTCAACTTGCTTCTGCACCAGATAATGGTGCAACGCTTGAACAGGCTTCCTTCTCAGATGGTATTAATTATATGAACAAATTTGTAGATAACATGTTCTCTGCAGTGGATTCAGACATACAAACGGAAGAGGAATTCATCATGGATATACCTCCAGACTTGGAACGATTCTTAGCGAGTTCATTACCAGAGAATGCTGAAAATGCTGACCAACATAATATTGATGTTTCAGATCTCGGAATGTATTTTGACCTCGAATTGCCTGAGGTTGAAATGGAAACCTCGGAGAATTTGGTTTTTCCAAGTGAAGAAATGGAAGTGGAACATTGAACATCTCATCAGACAAATAATGGAAACGAGAATCTATAAAGATTTTTTATTTGGTGGGTTATTGATTCTCCTGAAATAGAACCGTCCAGTTTTTCCCTCGCATAATTTGCCAGTTGCATATTGTTGGGTTTTTTTTCTTCAGAAAGAGGCCAGGAAGATATTGTTGATACTAAGAAAATGTACAGAATCCTCTGTTATATACCTTTTCTACTCCTGTTGAAAAGGTACACTTACCCATCTTTTTTCTGTTTGCAACTCGATCTTAAAGATCGGCTTGGAAGCTCCTTTATGTATATCCAAACTACTACAGCCTTGCGCACATTTCAAAGAGATTTCACATAGAAAAATGCGTAAATCTTGAAATAGATTGGCAGTTTGAATAGTTTTCTTGGAAAATTGCAGCTGCAAATCAACTACTATAGTGTATTCTTCAAATCATTTTGTTTTTTACTCAGGTTCGAATCTTACGGACCGTAATGAGAAAATATATGCATATCGATATTAAAAAAATTTTTTTTACAGCTACAGCCGAATGGTCAGCGGAGTGCAGGTGAGAGTTAGAAATAATTTTACTCCTCTTATCTATTTATCCATCACCAATATTATCCATTTTCTTACAAGGTATGGGCAAAAGTGGCTATTTATCCGTCACATGTTACTCATTTACTTGTATTCTTCAAATCATTTTGTTTTTTTATTTTAATTTTCTTCTAGAATCATGAAATGATGAATAAGGTTTTATATATTTATCTAGTAACATTGATTTAAATTTATAGTAAGACATTTAAGCAGCATTTTAAGTATGAAATATTAAGCTTAAATAGCTTATATTAAATGTGGTAATAGAATATGATTTTAGACATCGTTTAGTAATGATTATTAGAACCAGTTTACGAAAGAAAACGTTTATTCTTAAAAAATTGAACCAAACATTAGATTATTTCATTAAGTTAGTTTTTTGTTTGTACATAAAAATTATTAAATAAGTTGATTATAAAAAGTTGTGAAGACTAGTTTTTTTAAAAACGTTGCTTATGAGAATAATCTGGTTTTCCATAAGCGTTACCAAACACTACCTTAGTTATTTATTTAAATACTCAATGGGTAAGTTATTTACTTAAATAAGAATGTACTTGTTTTTTTAAGTTCTATATCTAATGGGATTTAAACTCTACTAATTTATTTGATAATAAATTAGTGGGTCATATCTATTTTTTAATGAACATACTCAATTATTAGTATTACATATTAGTGTGGCAAAATAACATAATTACATGTTAGTAGATACTACAAAATAAATATTCAACAAAAAAAATAAGCATACAACAAAACTAACTCAAACATGCAACAAAAATAATAACAATATGCAACAAGAGTAGTTATAACATATAACATGAATATGTATTCTATGTTATGAAATAAATATTACAATGTAATAGAAGTTTTTTTTTGCAAATGATAATATTAATTATATTTAATACACTTGACTATGAAACCACTACCAAGTGCTCAATGCAATAGAAGTTTTTGTCTGGAGGCACGAGACGCGCGGCGGCGGAGGCAGTGGTGGGCGGGTGGGGATTGGGGACAGGGAAGGGAGGAGGGCTAAGGCGGGACGTTGGTGGAGGCAAACTACAGCGAGGTGGCTGAACGTCTTCTGTACGAAGGGTCAGAGGTGGAGGAGGTCGGGGAAAGCCGAAGGTGGGGGAGGGGGAGGGGGAGGAGGAAGGACCCAAGAACTTTTCCTGGGGACGAGGGGGAGGAGGCACGAGGCGTGCGGACTACAGCGAGGTGGCTGATCGTCTTCTGGATGAAGAGCTGGAGGTGGAGGAGGTCGGGGAAAGTCGAAGGAGGGGGTGGGGGTGGGGGAGGGGGAGGTCGTAATGCCTTTGTTAAAACTCGTTTCACCCCTCAACGCAATAGAAGTTGTAACAAGATATTGTAATAGGCAACATCAAAGTAATATTCATTTTGAATACTATGCAATGAATATTAATGTAATATGTAACGAAAATAGTAGTAATATGCAATAGAATTAAGAGTAGGATGCAACAAATAAACAATGTTTTGAAGAATACACTAACAAATGTTCGGTAAAAGAGATAAAAAAATAAAAAAGATAGGGACCATTGCCTATCATAAATATGCAATAGAAACAATAGTGCATTCTTATTTGCATTTGTCTCTATTTTTTTAAAATAAGTTATATTTTATTTTGTATGAATTTACAAATCCTATCTATGTATGGCATATATAGACATGGAAAACGGGCCGGGTCGGCCTGCCCGGGCCCGCAAAAACCGGCCGCGGGCCGTGCCGGGCCAGACTGGCCGGCC
>JAMKQA010079165.1:0-11072 GCA_024699735.1 Posidonia australis
CTTTCACAATATCCACGAAATTCACACAAAAACCCCATAAAATAGCATGATCACATCCTAAACATGCTATTCAACTCATTCACATCATTTCCACATTTTATCATGATTTAAACAACATTTTTCATGCATTAAATCAATTCTTTGCCCTAAAATGTCATATGCTGCAAACGGAAGAGAAGAGGGGATGAGGACGCGTACCTGGCTGCGGCGAGCCTCGCGTACCCTCCTCCGGTGATGCACGGCACCAACCCAGCCTCCCCACGCTCGCGCGAACTCTCCAGACACGCGAAGCCTTCGCAGCAACCACCCACTTCTCTCACTCCCTCTCAACTCCTCTACTTCTCCCCCTAGCCAAGCACCTCCTCTTAAAGCTCCCTGCCATGCCAGCCTCCCCGGAATCCCACCGACGCTCTTCAGCTGCTCGTAGCTCTGAGCGGAGGGGATGGATCGAGCAGTCCCCCGTTAGGCTCACAAGATCTCCAGGTTGGTCACGGGCATGGAGAAGACGGGTCAGAGGCACCTCCCGCACAGCTGGCTCTTGACCAAGTCAGAGCCCAAACCCCAAGCCCAAGTGGGTTCACCACACACACGGTTCTCAAAGCCGAACCGACCCACTGGCCACAGAAAACACACCACTGGGGAGAAACCAAGGCACAGAACACAGAGGGAACCCACAACCAACAAACACAAATTGGATTTACCATTAATAAACCATAACAAATAATTACAAGAAATCCATGATTTATATTAAAATGGAAAAATCCAAGCACAGATGTTACACCGAATATCAATCATTTAAGAGTTTTTGGTTAATTGTGTTATGCTACCAAACCAATAACTTCTTATAGATTTGATACAAAAGCTTGCAAATGTGTTTTTCTTGGTTATCCATGTGGTCAAAAAACATACAAATTAATTGATTTAGACACTAATCATGTTTTTATCATTAGAGATGTGGTGTTCCATGAGTCCCTATTTCCTTTCTAATCATCATGTTCATCTAAATTTGATCTTGTTTTACTTGTACCTTTATTTGAACCAAATGATAGTCCTTCTCTAGACACTATTTCTATTAGAGATACTAGAGTTTTCAATCCTACATCTGATGAGATTCCTATACTAGAGTTTTAGATAAATTTTCAATTGCTTCTTTCATCATTTCTAAACCTATTTTACCTTCTCCTGCTCTTAGAAAGTCCACTAGGATTTCAAAACCACCTAATCATCTTAATGATTTTGTTTGTCCTACTATTTCTGGTAGTTCAAAAACTCATTGTAGCACTAGATATCCTATCTCTAACTATATTTCATATCATCATTTTTCTTTTGGTTACAAAGCTTTTCTTGCTTCCATTTTAACAATTAGAACCTACATCTTATGCTCAAGCTATTAAGCATCCACACTGGTATGATGCTATGGTTGTAGAGTTCCAAGCTCTAGAAAACAATGGTACTTGGGATGTGGTTTCACCTCTCGTAGGTAAGCATCCTATTGGCTGCATATGGGGTATTTAAGACTAAATACAAGGTTGATGGTTCCATTGAGAGATATAAGACACAATTGGTAGCTAAGGGATATACCCAAGTGGAAGGCTTTGACTATAATGAAACTTTTGCACCAATTGTAAAGCTTGTTGCCATGTGCACTTTATTAGCTATTGCTTCTCTTAAACATTGGTCTATTCATCAATCAAATATTAATAAAGCATTTCTTCATGGGGATTTACAAAAAAGAAGAGTATATGTTGCTACCTCTTGGTTACAATCGATAAGGGAAGAAATATGTATGTTGATTGACAAAGTCCTTGTATGGACTCAAGCAAGCTTTATAGAATTGGTTCTTCACATTATCTCAGACCTTACAAGATGTTGGTTTTAAACAGTCAAAGTCAGATTACTCATTATTCACTCAGGAACAAGGTACTTGTTTCAGTGTTGTACTTGTTTATGTAGATGACATTATACTATCTGGCAATGATGAGAGTAAAATTGTTGAACTTAAAAGAGCTTTGCACACTACTTTCAAGCTAAAAAGTTTGGGAGTATTAAAATACTTTCTTGGAATAGAAGTAGCAAGATCTGAGGTACGGATTGCTATTTGTCAAACAAAATACATTTTGGACATTCTTAAAGATATTGGAATGGTAAGTGCAAAGACTTGTGAATCATCTATGGATCCTCAAATAAAATTTTCAGAAAATAGCAAAGAACTCAGTGATACTACAATCTATAGGAGACTTGTTGGTAAATTGATCTACTTGACAATTAGCAGGCCTAACATATCATATTTTGTGTAGTTTTTAAGCCAATTCATGAACAAACGAAGCCAAAACACTATGATGCTATACTAAGAGTCCTTACATATTTAAAAGGGATAGTAGGTTAAGGTTTGTTATTCAAAGAAAAAGGAGAATTGGTGTTGGAAGCTTTTTGTGATGTAGATTGGACAAGATCCTCCATCACAAGAAAATCTGTCATTGGTTTCTATGTATTTCTCGAAAATTCTTTAATCTCCTAGAAATCTAAGAAGCAATCTATTTTTTCTAGATCTTCAATAGATATTGAATAAAAATCTATTACAACTACAACATGTGAGATAACTTGGTTAATCTTCTTGCTCAAAGAACTTGGCATACCTTTATCTAAGCTTGTCAGATTTTATTGTGACAATCAAGAAGCATTGCATATAGCCTCTAATATAGTAGGAGAGTACGAAACTCATAGAATTAGATTGTCATTTGATCTGTGATAAGATTTAACTAGGAATCATAAAGACTGCATATGTCTATAGTAAACATCAAGTTGCAAATTTGCTAACTAGACCTCTTGGCAAAGACCCTTTCAAGAGATTGATTGACAAGCTAGGATTACTTGACATACATTCTCCAGCTTGTGGGGGTGTGTAGGAGTACTACTACTTAGTTAGGTTTTAGTTCACTCTATTATTAGAGTAGTTAGTTTGTTATAACAGATTCTGTTCCCGAATTTGGATCCTCTGGTTAATTTGATCCACACCAATTGTCTTTATAGTTTAGATATTGGGTTCCTACCCCATTAATTGATCAAGATGTTTAAACTCTAGAATGACATTTGAATTTTTTTGAGTTAAAAGAACTTATTACTTATTAGCAACAAGTAAGATAAGACGGAGAAGTAAAACAACGATGTGAAACCAATTGTGGTGCTTGAATGATGGTGATATCACTCTTCTCTTCTATTATGTTAATATTGAAGGGGGAAAACAATGGCGAAGCCATGTCGCCCCCACATGGGTCATATGACCCACCCAAATTATCAAAAACCCCTTTAACTATCATGTTATAAAGAAATTACACTACTTTAACAAATTATAATGACCCACCCTACCTATTCACCTAACCTAAATACCTAGTGGCTAATGCTCTTTGCCTCTTCCTCTTTGGTCTCTCATATTCTCTCTCTCTCTCATTCTCTCTCGTAGTGTCGTCTCTTGACTTACGGTGGCCAGCCCTAAAAAATACTACTCCGACAACCTTATCGCTTGCCCGTTGTTGTAGGTGCTAGGCGTTCTTGCTCCTATCCAACCCCTTTGCTTCCTACTGCCTTTGGTCTTCTACAACCCCATTGTAGTTGCTCCTACTTTCATCAACCCTCCACTCATCACCTCCTCCTGACCTCCTAGCTCCTGCTCCCCTCAATAGTCGACGACTCCATTTTGCAAGTCCTACGCCCCTATTGAGTGTTGACCTCACCTCACCGCTAGCCACCAGGCAATAGGCTATAGGTTGTAGGTGTAACCATGCCGGCGACAACCTCGTGCGTGGCGTGAAAGACCAAATGCGCGAGGGCCAGCAAAGTCACGGCAAAGCAATAAAAACAATGATAAAATATGGGAGTCGCCACCTAGTCTACTTAAAAATGGGAGGCGAGGAAAATCGTTTTAAAACGTTAAAACTATGCAATAAAACCAATGGAAAAGGTCAAAATGAACTAGAAAATGCGCAAGGATCCCTGTTAAGCACGAGGAAGGTATTAGGCACCCTCGTGCGTCCGAGAAAACGGTCTTTCATGGGTTTCTCGTTTACTTATATGAAATGTTGGCTTTTCAGCCCTTTTTGTGTGCCCAAGGGCGATATGCAACGCAACGCTATATGCAAGTGGTGTCTTATGCTAAACATGGGTAGAGAGACTGTAGGATGTGTCCTAATGCTCAGAAAGGTCACCCAAGTTGTGGATCAAACACTGGTGCAAAGATATTGCACAGAGATAACCACGAATCCAACAATATGGAGTGGCTAACGTCCTCGCTTTGCTATATGCAAAACCCAAGCTACGATGCACAAATGTGGATGAAAACAGACTAGAGTCATCCTGATATATCCAGGAGGACACCCAATGAACACCAAAGGCAAAGCAAATTGAGAACCATGCAAAACACCATGCCAAAAAGCCACTGTTGTGCAGCGAAAACAGCCAGGTGTACCTGGTTGGTGCGCTAGACTGGTGCGCCTATGTGGTGCGCTAGATATATGTGCCACTACAGTGAGTCCTAGAAATTGTAGATCGGACAGTAAGCTAGAGTAATGTGCTATGCGATATAAAATCTTGCAGATATGCATAAAACTATCTGAAAACGCATCATGGACATCTAAAACACCTAATCACATGAGAATTTCTCCCTCTTCCACAAAGTCATAAAGGAAAGAGGAAACCCAAGACTTGGGCATGGGTCTTGTGCTCAAGTGCAAAAAGCCTCACACAAGATTCCTATAATGATAAAAGCTAATGAATTCCAACTATGTTACTTGGGTTTGGATCATTGACTGATGTAAAGAACTCTACACTAAGAGTCTTGAAAAGCAACCAGTTCACCAAATCCAAGTGGCAAGCTAACTCCACTAGGTGAAAAACTAATGCAAACAGTGTTATCACATGCGGAAATTATGCAAGCAAGAACATAGCATATCAGAGATCAAACGTTAGGAAAATCAAAGTCCATAACATACAGAAAGGCATGCAAATCATAATGCAAAATGGGTTGCTTAAGCCAGGATCGTGCGTGGTGCGAAAGGCCAAATGCACGAAGACCAGCAAAGTCACAGCAAAAATGGTAAAATCAATGATAAAAATGCAGGAGTCGTCACCTAGTCTACTTAAAAATGGGAGACGAGGAAAACCGTTTTAAAACATTAAAACTATGCAATAAAACCAATGGAAAAGATCAATCATGAACCAGAAAAATAGGCAAGGATTCCTGTTATGCACGAGGAAGGTATTAGGTACCCTCGTGAGCCCAAAAAATCTATCTTTCATGAGTTTCTCATTTACTTATATGAAATGTTGGCTTTTCAACCTGTTTCTGTACGTCCAAGGGCGATATGCAATGCGACGCTATATACAAGTGGTGCTTTATGCTAAACATGGGTGAAGGGACTGCAGGATATGTCCTAATGCTATGAAAGGTCACCCAAGTTGTGGATCAAATACCGGTGCAAAGATATTGCACTGATATAACCACAGATCCAACAATATCGAGTGGCTAACGTCTTTGCTTTGCTATATGCAAAACCTATGCTACCATGCACAAATATGGATGAAAATAGATTGGAGTTATCCTGATATATCCAAGAGGACACCCAAAGAAAACCAAAGGCAAAGCAAATCGGGAACCATGCTAAACACCATGCCAAAAAGCCACTGTTGGTGCACTAAAAATAGGTAGATGCGCCTGTTTGGTGCGCTAGCAAAGTGCGCCTATGTGGTGCGCCAGCAATGTGCGCCTATGTGGTGCGCCACCTATGTTCACCAGTAAAGCTAGACTAAAGTGAGTAACAGGGAGCCTTACCACTTAGAAATGTGTGCCACTAAAGTGAGTCTTAGAAATTGCAGATCAGACAGTAAGCTAGACTAATGTGCCATGCGATATAAAATCTTGCAAATATGCATAAAATCATCTGTAAATGCATCATGGACATCTAAAACACCTAATCACATGTGAGTTCCCCTCTCTTCCACAAAGTCATAAAGGAAAGAGGAAACCCAAGACATGGGTCTTGTGCTCAAAGGCAATAAGCTTCACACAAGACCATACAATCCTACTCTGATAAAGGCTAATGAATCCTAGCTATGCTACTTGGGTCAGGATCATGGACTAATGCAAAAGAACTCTACACAAAGAGTCTGGGAAAGCCACCAGTTCACCAGATCCAAGTGGTAAGCCAAACTTCACTAGATGCAAAACTCATGCAAATAGTGTTATTATATGTTGAAATTGTGCACACAAGAACACAGCATATCAGAGATCAAACATCAGGAAAATCAAAGTCCAGAACAAACAGAAAGGCGTGCAAATCACAATGCAAAATGGGCTGCCTGCACCCTGTGACTAGGCTGGTGCGCCATCTATGTGTGCCACCCTGGTGCGCCAACTTGGTGCGCCAGCCTAGTGCTTAATATTGGTGCTCCACATTGGTGCTTCTGATTGGTGCTCCACATCTAGCTACCTGAATTATTAATCTGACCATAGGTTTGTTATAGGCTTAGGGTAACCAAAATGCCAAATAAAGTTCAAATGAGGTTAAGCTTGCCGTATCCAAAGCAACATCCTCTGGAGAGTTCACCTACGAGCCGCCTCAAAATTGGGGTGTCTACAATAGGCACCATAGTCCATAATCCACAGAGGGTAGCATTGCCCTCAACTCCCCACTAGGAAGGCCTTTAAAGGAATTATAAATGGTAAGTAAATCTTGTCATACTACTAGTAGTTAAGAATGTAGATGTCCACTATCGTCAAGTTCAAAGAAAGTTTGTTTAGAATTTTAGATTGAAAATCTAATTTCAAATCTTGGTTTAAGACTACCTATAGTAAGTTATTATGTTAATGATTATGATAGAGTATGACAAGCACATTTGCAAAAATGTCATTCTAAACCCCAAGGACATGATTATCCATACACCATGTTTGAAAACTGCAAAAGTCGTTTCAATGTTAAGTGGTTTGATGAGTTTAGTGATTGGTTAGAGTACAATGTGGAAAAAGATGCAACTTTTTGTTTGTTTCATTATGTTTGTTTAGAAGTAGGTGTTGACCCAACTTTTGTGATAAGGAGATTTAATGCTTGAAATAACAAGAAGAGGTTAGATAATCAAGTTGAGAAGCACAATAATTTGCATAATTGTTCTAGGTGGAAGTGCGAGGCACTAAAGAACGAGAAACAAAGTATTTTACTTTCATCTTTAAGTAATCAGAAAGAGATAAAAAAGAATACAATGTTCATTGGATGCTTTAATTAATTGTATATGTTTTCTCTTACATTAAGGTTTACATTTGTGTAGTCATAATGAATCTGAGGAGTTCTCAAATTAAGGAAACTTTCTTGAATTATTAAAGTAGTTTGCTACACAATGTGAAAAAATTAGAAAAGATTTATCAAAGAATGCTCCAAGGAATAATAAACTAACATCACTAGAAATTCAGAAGGATATTGTGTCTACATTAGCAAGTGAAACATCTAAATACATTGTTAATGATATTGGTGATGATCTTAATTTATACTATTCTATTTGATGAATATCATGATATAGCATCAAAAGAAAAAATGGTAGTGGCATTACGCTATGTAAACAAAAATGACTATATCATTGAGCATTTTCTAGGCCTCGTACATGTTAGTGATGCACGTGCTTTGTCACTTAAAAATGCCATTTGCGATTTGTCGTATACAATTAGACTTAATATTACCAATTTATGTAGTCAAGGTTATGATAGTACTAACAACATGCGATGAAAGTTTAATGGATTGAAGACTTTGATTCAGAAAGGAAATCCTTGTACTTTTTACATTCATTATTTTGTTCATCAATTTCAGTTGATACTTACAACAGTTGCAGAAAATTATGTGGAAGTCATTTTATACTTTGATATAATTTTCATGGTAATGAATTACGTTTGAGGTGATAGTCTTAGGACTAATGAAGTTGAAAGAGTAGCTAAAGAACTTAATTATGGGAAAGCTAAAAGTCACACAGGTAAAAATCAAGAACTTGGAGTCAAAAGAGTAGGTGAAACACATTGGAGTTTATATTATACTGTTTTAGTGAATTTAACTCATATGTTTCCATCAGATGTAAATGTTCTTCAAATCCTTAAAATTGATTATGAAGATGTAAAAATAAAGAGATGAATAAATACATATCATGTGATTTGTCAAATGCATTATAAAGAAAGGATTAAGATATCATGAACGCTATTAATTTGTTGAGAGTTTTTCAAAGGTGATTAAATTCCTTGAGGAAAATGACACTGAATGGGAGTCTTTGCTTTTAAAAATATGTTTATTTTGTAAAAACATAATATAAAAGTCAAAAGCATAGACATGATTTTTCAAAATCCAAGATGTGGCTAAAAAGAGAAGATGAATCTTTATCAATTTTAAATTGATATTTTCAACATAGTGATTGATTTATTAATCAATGAGCTCGATAATCGTTTTAATGAGAGAAGTACAAAATTGCTTCTATCTAAGTGATAGTTTTGCCTCCTTTGATAAAGAGAAGTTGATTAAACTTGCATTATTTTATCTTTTTGATTTTTGTAGCAAAAAATTCGATAGATTTGAGGATCAACTTAATACACATATATTAGATGTTCACAGTAGTCCTAAATTTACCAATGTGAAAGATGGATTATGTTTATTTTTTTATAAATTGACTTTTGAAGTTAGTATTGTTTCTTTTTGTTGTTATTACTTTTGTAGAAAGAGTATTCTCTATAGTGAGTATCATAAAAACTTATTTGCATAATAGAATAAGAGATAATTTCATGAATGAGTATCTAATTATTTATATTTAGTAGGATGTAGTTAATAAGATTAACAACAAGACCATCATAGATAGAGTGATTTCTAAATATGCGATTTCGTTGTACAACTTTGTAGTGTAAGTGATACTTTTATTATTATTTATAACTTTAATATAATACATGTCATTTTATTTAATAATTTAATTTTTTTTCAATAATTAGATTTCTACATGAACTACCCATCAAATTTTCATTACTCCGCCCCGAGGAAAAAAGAATGGTGAAGGAATTATGCCCAGTGCACGTGTTCCTCGTCAGGATAAGCCTCCATTAAGCGAAGAGCCAGAGAGTCCACAGCTCACTCACTTCTTCCACAACCTGTTCTACCTCATCTCATCTTTGTGTGTTTGGGTTGATGAGTCTTGAAGGAAAGAAAGCTGCAGCCATGAAGTGTATGGTTTTTCTAGGGTTTCTTGTGTTGGCTGCAATTTTCTCCGCATGTCATGGAACCATCCCTAGAGAAACCTTGAAGTTGATAAACAAAATAAACAATCATGGACCTTATTTGGGTATTGTAGTGCCAAATGCCTTTGAGATGGGTCCTCTCCTTCAATCATCCAGCGTTGTCGAGAACAAGCGGCTTCCCTACTTGGACTTCGGAGGTATGACGTATAGTCTAGTGTACTTAAGTTCTTTTTATTATTATTATTTTTTGAAAGGATTTGTGTTCTTAAGTTAGTTCTTTCACAATCACTTGCTGAGAAACACAGTCTGGAGTTATATATCTTTCTCTTTTGCTATGTAGGAAGAAGATTCAGGTTTGGAAGTATAGAGAAGAAGAAGGTGATTATGGTGATGACAGGGATGAGCATGGTAATGAAAAAAGAAAAAACATCACTCCATTCAAATCCGGATGATGTTCTTTGTCATAACATATTTCCTTGTTTTACAGCTTAATGCAGGCACTGAACTTTTGTGATTGATGCACTCGCAGAGGTATGGAGATGATGAAAATAATGAGCTATCACTGGAGGCTAATGAAGACTACACGAGGGATATTAGGTACTTGAAGTTTTCAGATTACAACAATGAAGTAGTGTTGGCCGCGGCTAGAAAGAGCAATCTGTTGAACAGGGTGTGATATCAACCTGAGGAGATATTTTCAGTGAATGGAGTGCCAGAAGAGAGACAACATGCCTTCTGGGTTCCTGCTAATAGCAATTACCTTGAAATTTCTAAGAAACTTCAGGTTTTTGTTCTGCAAGTCTAACCATTTGTTGTTAGTCTTCTTTTGTTAGCTCTTTACACACCACCACAAACCCCAACACCACCCACACACCCCCCCACCCCCTCCCAACCCACAACTCTTACGTTAGTGAGGTCACATTCAACAGAAGTCAAACCGAGAACACATTTTTTTTTTGTTAAAAGTTGAGATAGATATATTTCTTCGGCCTTAATGCCAGATAAGAAATACAAAGGTCTAATAAGTATTACATCACTATAGGCTCAGAAGCCACCAAAAAATCAAAATGGTATAGAGTGTTCCAACTTTCCTATCAACTGTCCAGAATGAATCAAAAATGGTACAGACAAGTATAATGTCAAAAAATTGAGTCGAACTATAGGGTCTGCACTGCTGTTCATTGCAGCAAGCTGTCCTGGACAACCTCTCCAGGTGGTGCAAGAGGAGAAGGAAGAGAAGATGATGCCTCAGGCTGTGGAGTCATGACTGCAACAAAATGCTGCATATCCTCTTTCTCAAAACCTGAAACAAAATTATTTACCCAAAATGACATCAAGAATAAGATATCAGAGTAAACTTCTTCAGGTGATTTGCATTTATCTCAAAAAATTCTGTTATTTCTCTCCCTCCAAATCAACCAGAGGATGATCTGGAGTAGCATTGCCCACCCAGTAAAAGGCAAGTAATGCTTAAGGTCAAGAGAAGCAAGGAAAAGCTCTAGAACTGAAAAGAATCCAGGGAATAATTGAGAATTCACAAAGAAACTCCAAAATTTTCTTGCAAAAACACAGTTAAGAAAGAGATGGGAGTTATTTTCCACACTGACTGAACAAAATGTACATAACGGAGAGCCATTCCAATCCCTTTTCAATAGATTTTCTTTAGTTAGATTTCTGTTTTGAATGACTAGCTAAGCAAATAACTTCACCTTTAATGGAGAATGGCTATTCCAAATACTATGTAGAAAGACATTACGTAATCCACCATCATTAAGCAGAGCATATGCAACTTTCACAGTAAAAGATCTAGAAGGAGTCCATTGATATT